>MU007055.1:0-264801 GCA_010583015.1 Tothia fuscella | reverse complement strand
TTAAATCTATAATCTATTAAATTTTTATAGTTTATTATAAGATATTAGACGAGTTATTAGCGTTTTAAATTTTTAGATTTTATTAGATTTTCCTCCCAATTTTAGCGTGTGTTATAGGTGGGGTTGTATTATAGGTAGGGTTAATACTCTACTCTTTTTTAATACTTTCGTCTTATTTAAAATACGATTAACCGTCTACCGAGCCTTAAGATAAGTTATAATTCGTATAATAATAACTTCTAGTAGTCTATTTGTAGGTATAACTAACTTATATACTAAATTAGAAAGTAATAGGGTTAGTGTTATAGCGTTTAGGATAAATTCACGGTTATTTAGGTGTGCGGCGATCCTCGCTCCCATGCATGCCAAGAAGTCACCATTAATTCCAAAACAGCAGTAGCCAAAGAATTGATCCTATGTCACGTGCACTATCTGTGGTGTACAATGACCGCGCCGCATACCGCAATAGACGTGAACTTGACACACCATTTCAACAGACGCATAATAGAATAGAAAACTGACATTTACCATGGATCAAGAAGGTGAGTCTCAAACAAACTAAACCGCTGTCCCCGTTGACTCATCTACGTAGAACCTCCACCTCCGCCACCGGCACCGCTCGAGGTATTAAGCAGACAGTCGGGAGCCACTTTCACGCGTTGGGGCTCGCTGTTTGTGATAAAATCGGGCGATAGAGTCCGCCCAAGCGAAGAATACGCGATGAGATTGGTGCGACAGTACACCAGCGTTCCCATACCCAACCCGGTTTCCTTTGAATTTAAGGGCCAGTCTGTTGGAGAAATCCGCATGTCCTATGTGCAAGGAATTACTTTGGAAATCTGTGGCTTTCCCTGGAAGACGATGCAAAGCTGAGTCTTTGCAATCAAATTTGGGCGATTATTCAACAATTAAGACAAATCCCGAAGCCATCTCAATTTGAGGGTAGGTTCTTATGCTATGCGGATGGCACCCTTTGTAACGACGCTCTGGTCAAAGATCTTGAACATCCTCCCCGTCCATTATTAGATGACGAATCAGTACGGCGTCGAATTGCGGAACGCTATCATCATTACAATGGCCGCAGGTACACACGAGAGGAAATGTTTTTGATGATTCCGAACTCAACAGCACCTGTTTTTACCCATGCCGATATGTCACCTCGAAACATCCTGGTAGACAAAACACCCTTCAAATTACCTGTGTTCTTGATTGGGAGTGTGCTGGATGGTACCCTGATTACTGGGAATATGTCAATATTTGGAAAGAAGGACTTGGTGAATATGATTGGGCGAAGTGGATGGATAGTACAAATGCATTGACTTGGAGAAAACACGACATTGCTGGCATCAAGGCATCGAGACGTGTATTAATCGGGTGAAATTTCCGATATATTAGAGTCTTGCGGTGGGCTTCAAAATCCAATTGATAATCAACTTCTCATATGGTTCTTTCTACAGCCAGTTCTGTGACGCTCCGTCGAGATAGCCGTGATCCGGGGTATGTTGTATTCACACCCTGAGCATTATGTCTGCGAAACGCATCTCGAGGGTAGCTCATCAAGATCGTAAGCACCAGGTTTAAACATTGCTACGCCATCTACTGGTTAAATTTTTCCGTTATGGTGATGTTCTTCATTTATCTTATGGCAGATTTTCCTAGTACCTTAAGATTACCAGGTCGGACTGTGCTCGCGCTCGAATGCCTTCACGGTTCTTTGTTCAACGGTTGCACGTCCAACTAATCCCAAGCAATGAATAAAGAAGACAATTTTAATCCTGATCCGAAACGCCTGCGGTACTGTGAAACAATTGTATGAGAAAATAATGAGCGCGGCAAAGAGGAAATGACAGTAACAATCAAATGTGCTTCTAGAGCAATATTGCGTTGAAACAATTGAGTGCTGACCAACTTGAGCGTTGACATATCATGATACGTTTTATCGCGCATCAGTTTAGACTTGATCCATCATTCCTCTCGCGGACTCAACCTACCCCCCATTGATCACCCCGTATCTTGCGAGTTTACGCAAGACACGTAGAGTTCACCCTTCACAGTTCTCCTTCACTTCTCGGCGATTGGGTGCACTTGGCGGTAACTCCTCCTGCACTATCCGCTGGAGCCAAGCTATCCCGCTCTCTGTCATATTGTCACAAATAATGTAGGAATCGAGAAGACTCGCCGAGTTCAGGATGTTGACATTTGCAGCATGATTGTATCGCATGCTCGTGGCGTCCCCCTTAACTTGGTAGATGGTCCTGGCTTGGTTCTCTTGGTTTAAGAATAGAGACCAATGCCTCGGTTCTCCTTCGGCTTGACGTTGGCGAACGAGGAGCAGTCGCAAGGGTTCTTCCTTTGGTACTTGGACAGTTGTTTACGCTTGGTAGCTCTCCCAGGCGCCGTTTGTTCCTCTCCTTCGAGTCCAATATGCTACTCCATCCTGTGTGAGATATTCTCTCATGCCAGAAACATGCAAGACATAGTACCGGTCCTGATGCCAGACGTTGCTACTGGTGCTGCTTTGAGAAGAAGACATCTATTGTAAGAATTAGTCTGGGTTTTGCTCTTTGACCTTGGGATTGACTTGCCTTGGTTCTAAATCTCTATATATCAATGTGTTGAACAAAGTACGCGGAGAGCGAAAGTGAATTATTTGAAACAGGCGAGAACTCGGGAACAAGCAGGTGCAACAATTTTGATGGAAAAGAAAAGGTCGAATATGCCCGAGAAATATGTCACTTTTAAGATGCATGTACAACTTCGCCGCAGCACGAAGAATTGCTCGCGTCAGGAACCTGAAGGGCACGGACATTCCGAAAACCTGATTGAAGCTACAGTTTCATGACATGTAGTCACGACGCGAATACTGTTGTCTCCGTGGTCGATAAATTGTAGATCCTGGCGCTACGCATTGAGACTTAATTGGCGAGCCTGGGGTGTGTCTGAGAGTCTGAGCATGGCGAAGGTATTCCTGGTTATAATTAGAAATTGGTTACCTCAGACTTCATTCATGGTCTCGATTGTATTCGTTCTCACGAAAAGTCCATTCGGAGATTGAAGAGGGATGAATCCTGGAGGCTTAGCCGCAACTGAAAGAGGCACACACGCGACGAATCCAACACATTACAGCGGTAAATTGCTTGTGCTGGATACCAACTCGACGGTCAGCGTTAAATACAACAACAGTATTGGAGCAGGAAGGAAGTTGCCGGCCAAAATGTAGAACGCGCTGCGTGACAGCGCTAAACTGCCTGCGCCGCATACCTATAGCGGCCCGCTGGTCGGCGCTGAATACAACAACTTTTATTCATCATTGCATCAAAATAGATTTTTGTAAATAGGAACGTCTTGATTACTTAAGCTCTCTTTTAGTATTCCTATACTTATCATTAGTATAATTCTGATAAAGTGAAACGATTGAAAACACTCTAGGAACCTAGACTATAATCCAGCTTCAAAACGTGACCCGTAGTCCGTAGTGAGTTCTTGTGGGGCGAAGAGAATAATATAAGGTTTGAAACAGTGCAGAGTTGAACTCAAGAACTCGATTGGGAGATTGAGCTTGACGAGATATTGCGCACAAAAGTAACACACCGTTATGAAGCACTGGGACAATACAACGAGTGTATGTTGTTGCAGATAATGAGCTGAGACTTGTTTGTTGTAGTACAAATGCTTGCGCTCACCAGTGCACCGCTGCTTAAGCCAGCTCGACCTCAATCAACTTCTCTGACGCACCAGCTACATCCCAGATCTTTCTTATTTGCATGCCAATTCCTTCAATCAAACTCCTCCAGTCCTCCTCGCTCCGCTCTTGGGCGCCATGTCCCAACATCATCAAGATATCTTGACTACAGTCGTACCAACCCGCCCCGCGATTTGGGATGACAACATCATTGATCAGTATCTTGCTATAGCCTGGCTTCATGGCGGATTTGAGATTCTCCAAGATTAATCGGCTCTTCTCATCGTTCCAATCATGGAGAATAGTTTTGAGAAAGTAGGCCTTTGCACCGACAACGGGCTGCGGTGTGAAGAAGTCATGCCTCATTGCTTCAATCGGGTGGAGGTCGTCTTTGTTCAACATCGCAATGCTCGCGGGTAGGTCTTGGAGAATCAAGCGACCAGGAAGAGATGGGTGTGTCTTGCGGAGTCCAATGAGGTCGTTTCCGACGTTACCACCAACATCTACCAAAAGTATAGCGGCAGGGTCAGTAAGCCTGCCCAGAATCTCTTCCACAGGCAGCGTATTGTACCATCGTGCCCCACCATCTTTGACGGTAAGTGCCACGCGAAAAGACTTTGCTAGCCGTAGATTTTCAGGCCGTAGAGCCCACTTGAAGACGGGCTCATCAATGTTAAGCGCATCTTGAAATGGTGTGCGTCCAGTTGGATTCTTGTACCCAGTCTTGCGGAAAAAAGATGGCACGTGCATTATTGCTGGTGTCATCGCTTCTAGCCTAGAGCGTCATGTTAGACTAGGATTCATCTCGCACATAAGAGGGAAATCTGACATTGATATCGCCATGCCTTCCATTGGAGGGCTTCTAAGTAAATGGCTAGCCGCATTTGGTGCGTAATCGCTCGAGTTGGTTTCTACAATGAGAGTCTCAGTAGCTAGATGTCTTGCTATTCTAGCTTGTGGATTGTGAATATTGTTCTTGTCGCCCGCAAAAGGAGTTCTTACCTAAAAAGGCGGGCTCGGCTCCAATTTTCTTCGCCAAAGACTCGACAGTCTTAGGGTCATCTCCATCGTTGACGAGGGCATGGAAGAAGCCCGAGTTAACCGCAATGATGATGCTAACTATGAGTGTTGGCTAGAGTCTTCGTCAATGTGGTACATTGTGAATTGTTGTAGTTGTAAGCCAGGAATTACCTGATTAATGAGCAGACGAAGAACGGCATCTTGCGCCGGCTCGAGGGCAGTGACAAGTGCCTTTGCCTCGTGCAGCAGGGCTCGTCGAGATCGGGGATTCGCATACTCTAAGCTCTCGCCCTTCTCCTTAATTCTACGAAGAGCGCCGACGATTTCTGTGGAAGACATGAGATATTGTTCAAGTTGACGATGATGCAACTTACGAGAGACATAGTAACATATGAACCTATGTTTATATACCACTCGTTGATGGAAGTCGATGATCTAAGTTTTGCGGACACTCCGTGGAGGTTGTTTAGACTATGGGAGAAGGCTGGCGGTGACTTGAGATAAAATAGGAGATCACGTGAGCCGGAATTTCGGTAATCCGTCTCGCCTCCCCGCGGAAACTCCGTCATGTCGAACCACTCCATCACTCGAACCAACCAACCCATTAATCTACCCATGACCTATTTTTATGCCGAAGACCGCGAATCCCACGGCAGTACCACGGCAGAGACCAGTGTCGTGTCGGTTTTGCAGGACCCGGAAACTGAGATGTAGCAGGGACACTCCGTGTACCAACTGTGTGTCTCGAGGGATCGAGTGTGACTTGAGGCCCCCAGCAATTTTAGTAGATACGGACACTTCTCAAATTGATTTGGTCGAGCGAGTACGAAAACTTGAAGAGCTCGTGGAGAAGCAGAGATTGCAGTTAACTGAGAGCGCTAAACATTCATCTGATGACTCGCAAGGTCAGCCAGAGGGGTTGGAGAAACAGCCTATAGATGACCTAGAGACTGACATGGCTGGGCTGGAAGGTATTTTCAGCCGTCAAGATCTTGCTGTAAGGACCACTCCTCCTCATGATATGCGTGCTTATATTTCTACAGCAAGAGAAAATCCCTGCGAGTAAGATAATATTCAGAATCTGCTCAATTGATGGCTTCATGCAATCGCTGCCTTACGTGATGCGGAGCGTTCCATCAAACCCTACCATCTTTGAACCGATAAGATGTATCTGGCTGCCACAATATCCGGAGGCAAAGATATTGTTAACCAAATTTGTTCAAGATATTGACCACATTCATCATGTTGTTCATACACCTTCTCTTTTATGTGTCCTCGATGGAGTGTACCATTCAATCCAGCATCAGGGTGAAATGAAGCCTGGAAATGTGATTCTGCTCCTGAGTATCTTTGCAAGCTCGACTCATTCGTGGTTACAGCAAGATTGTGATCGAGGCTTATCCCTTCATGCCGCAGACATCAACACCCAAGCTCCATTGTGGATCAAAGCTATGGAGGATGTTCTCGACATCGCTGTCAAAACGGCGGGTGTTTCCATTGAAGGTATTCTGGGCATTATCATCGCCGTATTCGTGGTTGCAGATCTGGAGGGGTTTTTCCGAAGGATGAGATCCATGTATACCACAGCCCTTGCAATAGCGAAAGAACTAAATCTGCACTGTCTTGACCATCCCTCTAATATTGAATCTGCTACCTTGGTGCGGACTGAAATGGGACGGAGAGTGTGGTGGTATTTGGTGGCGTCTGAGTGGTAAATGTTATTCCATCCAATAATGTAGCTGAATGCTAACATTAAGGCCTAGGATGATGGCAGCAAGGGTGAAAAGCCTCTTCGGAGGAATGTATCATTCCCATCCTCGTCAGATGATCGTCAAGAAGCCTCTCAATGTTAACGATGAAGAGCTTGTTGATGGCCTGATTACGGTAGGAAGGCCCATGTCTCAGCCAACCTCGATGTCGTACTTTCTTCAACGCCTTCGCCTCGCCGAAATTGCCCGTAGTATTGTTGATCGTAGGCCATTATTGATGGCCTCTGGCACTGCGAGCTACGATCTCATCCTAGACACTGACACTGAATTGCAAAAGGTGTTCAATGAGCTCCCTCCGTTCTTCGCCATGACCAAAGCACAACTGACCGAGAAGTACGGTCTAGATGCACAACAAGCTTCTGATCTTGCTCACCAAGGATATGGGTTCCATTCCATGATCTACTCACAAAGGTGTATGCTTCACTTCCCATTCTTGAGCCGAGGTTATTCGGATTTGACATATGCCTCCTCACGAGACATCTGCATTCAGTCTGCGCGACTGGTCATACAGACGGAGACGCGGCTGGCAAACTCAGATGTAATCCAAACAACACGATTTCAGTTCCTTGACCTTTTAGTCGGAGTGTTTGTCGCGAGTATGGTTCTACTCATGGATCTTTGTCATCGAAGGCTCTCACCGCAACAAGATGAGCAGCGCAGGGAAATTGTGGACGCATTTCGTATCCTCGAGGATGCGAGACATGGCTCTGACACAACGGCGCGGTTTCTGGACTCATTGATACACATCATGCGCAAGCACCAAATATCACCACCTCAGCCAAAAGGGCAGCCCACAGTAGCCATTGTTGAAAACGCGGAAGGAGCCACATCAAGTGTCAACGATTCGCATTCTTCAGCAACGTTGTGCGAAACAGCGGGTAACTTTCCTGCCACCACCACAAATTGGAGATCATTGGAAGCGAATGAATTACATAGCTTTGATGCTTTGGGTGTCGAGGTATCAAGCGTGGAAGACTTGTCCTCGTATTTTGGCGACTTGGCTGAAGGCTTTGAGCAAGGGCTCGATGTCGGCAATTATGACTGGGACAATCTCTTCTCAGGTCTCGACTCGACCTTGATGTAAGACTTCAGATCTGCGCTTTTAGCCTACTGGCGAAGGTTGGACGGTCTGAGACTTGTAGACTAAGCAGGAGCAGTGGTAATTGGCATTCGAATTGCGAGGGCCTGCTCATATGGAAGTGTACAAGTGCCTTATCACCACTCTCAGCTTTGGTTTTCGGCCATTCTTGACCTCTCTTGTTGACACTTGGATATAACCCAACCTCCAAATTGACGTCCCTTGTCTCGATCATGCTTAATACTCTGTGGTCGATTTGCTCGGTCAACGTAATGCCGCTCCTGCATGTGCGCTTGGGCTTCATCAAATTTGTGGTCCGTTTAGTAATGCTAGTTTGTGGATGCAGGAATTAGTATGAATATGGAATTCTGGAGGCATCTTCTCGCTCTGGTATGACATTTACACTTCTATGAGCGGAGAAAATACGAAACAGCAGCAGACCCTTCTTGGTGGAAGGAAGTGGTATCCACGAGTGGTTTTTGCCACCGTTTCCCAGTACCATCAAGTGAAGTTTCAGCTAGGAACGAAGAATAAAAGGGCTTCTTTTAAAACCGTGAAAGTACGAATAAATCTTCTAAAACTCCCGGAAACATCTGGGGTTCAACTAGTAACGGGGAGTGACCCGAATCTGACAGGATGGGTATTAGATAAGAAGCGGCCTCACTTTTATATTTCCAATAGATTCAGAGCAATTGTCTTGACTCCCCTTATGTCTTTTTCATTATGCTGTAATGCGCTGTCATCCAAACAAGCTTCGGCAAAACAGAGATCTTGCTCGTCTCAGCTTATGGAAGAAATTAGGTAGAGAAGCTCTCAACTCTAGGACCATAGTTTGGAGCAACAACAGTTCCATGAAGCATTTACAGTTGATTAAAAGGACTTAAGTAGGCAGAACCTCGGTTTTGATAGATGTTATGTCACAGCATACCGGTGGAGCTCCTAGCTTATCACAAAGAAATGATCACGGCCTCAAGGTCACGTTGAAGCCTGTTGGGAAAGCACTAATGGTTAGGGGAAACCGGAAGAGGGGGTGTTGCATAAGAGAGTGGAGGTTCACATTATACGCCGCCACAGCGCATACTAGAGCACGAACGCTAAGCCCAACCCGCTGCCTGCTGACCTGAACCTGATGACAACCTCTCCACTCCACGGCTCCCAACTCAAAAACTTCTAAACATTTCATACCCCACATTTTCATTCCACTTGGGTTTTGAAAGAGACATATGCTACAAAGATGGATACAATATCAACGACTTGCGATTTCATCAACACTCTACCAAATGAACTACTTGAACAAATATTCCACGAGGTTACCGATTTCTCCATTCCTCCGCCATCAATCACCAAATTCAAGGATGAGCCGTCATCTAAACTAACGCACAATGAAGAGAAATCCATCAAAAGCATGGCGTCGGTTTGTCCAAGATGGAGAGCTCTACTACTAAATGAGGTTTTCAAATATGCACGGGTGTCACTCGACTGCCAACCTAGATGGCTAGGTCTCTCCGCTGCGCTCGGTAGCTACCTCCGGAGCCTGCATAATATATCTCCTCGTTTGACAGAACTCCTCGAGCAAATTCAAGCGCGACAGTCTGCGGGATTTAATATACTTAGACAGGGTTGGTCTTTGCTAGATCTCCAATACATGGAAGATGATGGCGATGATGCGATGTTGTTGCCTCAAAAGTATCACTTCTGGGTTCCTTCGTCACGGGGAAATGTAATGGAGTTCCTAGCATTTATCACCCGGAATCAGTTGCAATGCAAGATTCAAAGCCTGGTGGTGTATACCGAACAATCAATTTCATCTCCCCGACAGTTCTTGGGTCGCGTCGAGCATAGTGACCGGGGAAGCACGGAAGAAACAGCCATAATCCGGGAGCTCTCAACTTTATGGCGGGTGATCTTTCAGGATGTTGATTTGTCTAGAATCACCATTGCTGCTCCTCCGTCCACTATGGCGTTTCTTGCTTCAAGTGCCGAGGATTCATCGGATACCTGGGCTTTCGACATGCCGATGCACTATCTTTCTTTTTCGAGAGAATTGACCGAAATTCTTCCAGCGCCAAGTACTACTAAGCAAGCAAATTTCAAAGAGTCTGGTGGGTATATTTATGGGATGCGTCCATGGACATCCATATCATATAATGAGGGATGCATGATCTCAGGTTACGCACATTACGAATGGCAATGGAAGAAGCCACCTCGGATATTCTACCACTTACTCCGCTGGGTCGCAAAGAATGAGAATCAAACAAGATTGAGCAGATCGCCTATCCTTAGAGACATTACATACATCTCTTTGTTTCCCTATGCAGGCCACGTCGAACTGATCATGCAGACCATGGCGGAACTTCACGCTTTGCGCCACCTCGCAATAAAATTTGCGAATCCTGATCTTCTTGACAACCCCGAGCGGCTAGGGAAAGGACAACGAGATGATATATGGGGTGCTTGGGAGGAGTGTCATGGATACATCTATCGGTGGCTACTTAATAGGAATTCCAAAGTCGGCACAGAATTCGTGAGTATTGACGCGCGACTTGAAACACAGAAGGAAACCATCACCAAAGCGCTGCCGCTACATCAAACAGTGGCAGGTAGACAAATTTCTGTGTTAAGAAAAGAGGAAGAGCCAACTAGGTGGATCCGAGTTCTTGATCCAAACTTTCCATCTGTCTAGTCAAATCATCAGTTAAAGCAGACGACACATCAGGTTCTCTAATATGGTCTAGCGCTCAAGCGGCAGTGTATGGTCATTTCAATGAGTGGATAGTTCCATTTGTTTGGTCCCACGATTGTTTTACAATCTTTCTTGTCGCTGTAAAATTGCGTAGACCAGGGTGATCTCTGCGCCCAATAGACCTCCCCTCCCGTCACGCTTACATCGGCAATTGTTGAAATTTGGGTTCTTTACGCATTTTGCTGTGACTGAAAACTGGCCATCCTGAGAATCATCTTCGGTGTTCCAATCCAGTTGAACCAGCTGCGCATAGCATTGTTGCACTCCTCGTCATTGGGGTTCCGGCTAGGAGTCACTAGCGTCTTCACTCATTCCTGAAGTGGAAGGTCTTTGTATTTGCCTTCGGCACAGCTTTGTGGTAGCTTTGAGTCACGAGGTCATTAATACCCTCGCAATACTTCTTGATCTCGCAAATTTGCTGGAATAATCTGCCAACAGAAAACATCAACAGAACGTCATGACAGAAAGAATCACTAAATTACTCATGCCCGCAATTCACTTGTAAGTCAGCCTTACCATGCCGGTGCACCAGCCCGAGAGCGTTCGACTAATTGATACTAGGCCATTTACCAGAGACACTGCTCGTATTGAAGTAGGCGCCGAGCCCGTAGTGTTCGTAGTTCACGTCGACCTCCTCTGTGCCCAAACTCCATACTTCAGCAAAACCCTCCATGACGAGTCTAGCAAATCTGACGAGAAGGTAATTCGCTTGCCAGACGATGAGCCCGAGACTGTTCGCAGCATTCCTGAATTGGGTCTACGGCCACACCGTCCTCGATGGTCTCCCACAATCAGTGTCTGCGGTGTCTCTCAGTTCTATAAATTGTGGATTCTGGCCGATAAAGTGCAAATCTCGACGTTGAAGAATAGCGCGATGGAGGGTATCACATCGACATATGCTCAGGGATGTGCGGTCGGCTCACCTTCGCTGGTCAATCTAGTCTATGGCAAAACACTTCCTCGGAGCCCGCTGCGCAAGGCACTCGCCTTCCACACTGCCGCAGTCATGTCGGAGGCATTCTACAGCGAACAAAAGTCTAATTTCAGCAGCGAGTTCATGGAGGATCTTTGTCAAACATTTATCACATTACGTTCGAGCATAGAGCCTCAAGTCTGGGTGCCGAGTGCGAAAAATACTTTAGTTAATGCGCGCATGTATGACTTTGGACGCCAGTGGGTCACAGCAATGCTGGCTTTGAATCGATTAAATACTTGGACACCACTCGCCAGCATCACTTACGGCGCCCACGGAATGAAGGAACACGTAATGTCGAATACAAACCATTTATGGAAATGGACCCATCTGGGATCTTCCCAACATTGTGGGTGTACCAGAGTTTTACAGCGATGGATGAGTGCTGCCAATTTTCAGTAGAAGAGTTGCGTTTGGCAGATTACATCGACAACTGCAAAGGTCCGGAACAGGCAAGTGCCGATAAAGAGAATGGCGATTTGGGCAAAGCGTAGGCGCGGTCACGGTCATTCACCACATTCTGTTTGTGCTGGTTTATGGCCTTAAGGATTGAGTCTATTTTATTGAAGTGAAGAACGTATGTGGAAGATAAGTGGCGCGACATTCAATCTTGTTTGGCCATTACTGGTCAATAGAGGTCTGATGACCGAGTACACATAAAATAGCTGAAATTAAGAAAACATGAGGAAGTTGCAACACGTAACCTAGACTTTTATCTAGGTTATCCTGCTACCGGCGCAGGCTCTAACCTAGACTCGAACCCGTTATCAATATCATGATACATTTTTTTGACAGCAACTACATCACCCGCAGAAGACTTATCCTTTTCCCCCCACGTCTCACCACCATTCGTCTTCCTCAACACCGGAATTCCATCTTGCCTAGCCTATTCACTTGCCTCAGAAAAGGAATCACAAAGCATAACTGACTCAAAATCAACTCCTTCGCCAAATGTTTCGAAATCAGTGACACCGTCATACGCAGCATCCTTAGCAGCTTCGAATGGTATAAAGTCTTTAGCCTCGAAGTTAAGGTGTGATGCCCATGTTTGAGCTTCGAATCATTGAGTGCAAATCCTTCTTATAGCGATTTCGTCCGTGTCGCGAGAGTCATCCCGTGCGTGATCGTCGTCAAAGTACTGCTTGGCTGTTTGGTAGTTTGCAAGAGCAGTACAGTCAAACGTGATGTCGTTCGCAGGATCATATCGTTGATGTTCGTGTTCTAATCCTAAAATATGGCCTATCCTCCTGTAAGCTCCAGGCCTTGCAGTTCATGTACACTCTTACCCACCGACGTGGTGATTCGTATCAAAGGTTAGAAAATGCTGAGTACTGTTTGTTGGAATATATCCAAGTGATGCTTCGGACTTTTCAGGGTTGTCCGGGTGAATTTTGATCCTGGCGAATTCTGGAGGTGTGTTTCCGTGCATATGATATTTGCAACGACCCAGAATTGTACACCAATCGCTGGGCACAGCGCTTCGTGCCACCTGTGAGCTTTTAGCAGTGTTGGCTGTGGTCTCTATCATGTGTTCAGTATAAGCAAATGCCGCACCTTTTCATTCCCTGCTCTGATAGGGGGCCGATCGCCTGATTTGCTGTCTCACCTTGGAGATAAAGAGGTATCTGGACATGACATCCAGGTGGAAAGCCCCAAGCTTCCCAGTTCAATCGCCACGGTACTCGCCTTTGCCTTCTTTCCTACTCACTAAGATTCCTAAACTCGTCTACAGTTGCATGGCGGTTAACAGTCAACCTCCTCTCTGCGAACCTTGTCGGGACTACAGAAAACTCTACCTTCGTAAAATAACGCTGTGCATCCTTTCCAGGCTTATTGGTATAGTTACATTAAATATGCATTCCATGGGCGCGCTGGAGAACATGAGTCTCGGATGACTAATTCACCGAACGATAATGACTGAGTGATAGTATGGGAACACTAAAGACATTACCATTGAGCCCTCTTCCTCAGACCATACGGAATAGGAAATTGGAATTTAGTAGAGATATGCTGGCAGGGTCTCGGCTCACGGCTGCTCGAACGATCGAGTCGTGGTTTATGTTGTTCTCAAAAATCCTTTCAAGAGTAGTAGAATCTCTTCGCAAGCAAGGAGAATAAAGCATTCGAGTATTAATCTCCATAGGTAAGAAGAGGATCATTACAAGCAAACACAGAGTCCAAGTCTGCATGAAAGCAGTTGCGTGACGGCTGCTTGTGTTGAGTATCATTGCGCCACTGAGAAAAGAAAGTCAAATGTAAAGAGACCATGGAGAGGGGAACGTGCGACCAGACAAGACCAATTCATGGATTACCGATGAGGGGATACTGTGTCATACATGGATGTCTCCAAAACAGGCACCTTGCTATACAGAACTGTTGCGAAGCAAGCCCTCGTCAGATGCTATAGTCGTAGTGGAAGGCATAAAACGTGGACGACGCCGCAATGGCTATATATTATTATTGGGCTCGTACAATCATTAAATAAGTCGGCTGTTTCAATTACTACAGCCATGCCATCACAAATCCACAAATTGCCAATATGCTCTTCTCCAAGGATGATGGTTTGCTCCTCCAAGCTTCCGCAACAGAAACTTGCACCACTGAACGTGTTGGAGTCGAGCTCGTACTAAACAAGGTAACAGTACTCGTTCCTGTAGTGGCAAAACTCGCTGCTGCAGTGAGACTACTACTCCTGCTTGAAAGTGAAGTACTCGTCGTAGTGCCACTAACAATAGCAACAAGCGTTGCGGTCGTACTTGTCGTCTTCGCAAGAATGTAGCTGCTTGTGTACATAACTTGAGGGGGCCCTGTTTGAGGGACAAGAACGGGTTCCACGATTCCGCCACCGACGGGATCGCACGATGACCCGATCGGTGTTCCTGACAATTGCACGAGGACTGTTTGTTGCCCATTGAGGTACTCTACAAGCGCCGTGGGGGGAAGGTCGGGACCCGGTGTTGCCTCTTGAGGGTAGATTAGTGGGGCGTAATTGGTAGGTGATGCTAGCGTGAGGGAGTCAGACGCCGTAGGACATGCTGTCGCGAATGCGGTTTCGGTCGGCGCGAGATACGCATGGGATAGTTCGGAATAGAAGAGGTACGTCGTAGGATACGTGCTAATGTCTGATATAAGTTTCTCATCAACGTGATAAGTGCAATAGTAGTCTTACAGGGTTACACCACTGAATACCCAGGTAAGCGCCTCCGGTGTATGTGGCTTAGGCATCGAGTCTACAGTGACAGGTACAGTAACGTGAATCACACTTTGGGGATAGACTAGCTTGGTAGCAGTAACATCCAGTTTGCAACCTTCGCGGCAATATAATGTAGTGGCTTGAATGGCAAATGTCAGCTTTATTTCGGCGTCTGAAAGAAAATACATGCTGACCGGGAACGACTTCGACGGAAGTTTTCGAGACAATTGTATCAGGAACGATTGAAGTTGTATATTCCACGATAGTCTTAGTCACCGTGGAAGCAACGCATGGAACTTCGAACTTCCAAGTTGGATTGTGCCACATTCTGGAAGTCTGAGACCAAGCCGGCGCCTTCCAGTTCGCGGATGAAGGTGCATAATTTCGAGCGGCGAGAGTTGGAGATTTGGCGGTCGTTATAACGACGCCCGATTTAACGACCGAGGTTTTAAGGTCTGTAATGGTCGAGCCGGATTGGATAACTGTTTGTGTCTGGACGACTGTGACCTCTACAGTAGGACATGATACCACCGAGTATTCGACATGATAATTTCCTAAACGGCCATCTCATCAGTACAGCAATTGGCCAGCACCGCTATAGTAGTACCTTTAGGTTGAGTCGCAATGGTCTTAAGCAGAATGCTTGAAATCAGACTCCAGCGAGCGAGATTGATCATAATGCGCTAACACAGCACAAAGGCCGGAAATCTTTGATTGCAATTTCGAAGAGGGTTGAGAAACGAGTGAGTAGTGAGGGGAACAAGAAGACGAGAAATCAGTAATAATGAAGGTTGCTACGAAACAGTGAGGTTGGTAAAATCGAGAGAAACAGGCAGAACGCCAATATTAGATGTCTTAGCATACGGAGCATACCTGGCACTTCTTACTAGGCGGTGTATTTTCGCGAACCTGCGCAAGCGGCGTATTATCAGAGGCCGTCAACAACAATCCGAAATCTTCACTTCACAACCAGTACCATTCGCAAGAGAAATTTGGGACAACAGGGATCATTCCAAGCTCGGAAATATCGCATAGCTAGTTTATCAATATTGGCTAGGCGCAGCATAAACGGGTGAAGTGTCAAACTTAGCTCCGCGCATGCATATCAACGCTGTCATGCCCATGTGTGCTGCAATGGTGTTGGAGGAGAAAGACCTAAACGGCGGGAGCGGAGGTGACGTCTATGGCAGCTAGACGCCACCTGCGCCACACCACCAAACAAGTTTCTGACCCTCAACTGCATCCCGTCTTTGTTCAACCAACAATGTACGAGAACTATCACACTACTGCTCGAATCGATTGGCAAAGCGCACACTTATGCACTGTACTGCTAGCATCAAATCGCGTAAAACTAGGGATCGACGGCAACTCTTATCAATCCTAGACTCACCTCCACGAAGTGCCGTCATTGTATGCAGGTTGATAGTCATGTCCAGAACCACATCAAACTCCAGAAATGGAATCTATTGCGCAGTTTTCCCTTGTATCGTGTATCGTAATGAAAAAAATTGACTTGGTCGAATTGTTGAGATTTTTAACATAGCACGGTTTGATTTCATATGAATTCCGTTATCAACTATTCCGACTCTCCATTTCTCTACTCGTCTCAAATTGCTATGACCAGTCTCTCATAATGCTCTCAAAAAGACAGAATGCGGCAGCCACCCCCAAGCCTTACGTCGTGCCCACCTCAAAAGCTTTCGATGGAAATGACGGGAAATGGAGTACCTTCGTAATCAACGTTGGAAATCCTGGACAGAACTTTCGAGTCCTGATATCAACATCCGGCTCAACAACATGGGTTCCACTACCGGAAGGATGCACCACCTCAGATCCAAGCGACTGTCCCGACCAGCGCGGTGTCGAGCTCTTCGCCGGCGCGCAAAGTCGAGGCTATGATTCCAAGCAAAGCTCAGTGTCTAAACTCATTGGGCTATATAAGATGGAGTTGGGTTCGACAGATATGAATTCAAGTTATGGGGCGCAATACAGTGATCATACTGCTAGATTTGGTTATGACAGTATTGGACTTGGCCCAGCATCCGATAAGAGCTTGATGCTTTCTCCAGAGATTATTGGGGGCATGGTGGATAAAGATTTCTTTCTGGGTTCGTTCGGACTTGCGATGAATCCGAGCAACTTTGGGACGGGCGCCTTACCCACGTTCCTCTCACTTCTTCCCAACTCGAGCTTCGAGCCAATACCAAGTCTGTCATATACCTACACCGCCGGAGCTAGCTATAGTAAGCATTTCCATTTTTCTTTCCATTATCGCATTGCTCTTCTAACCAGTCGACAGGAAACAACTACGCTGGAAGCTTAGTCCTTGGAGGATACGACAAGTCAAAGTTCAAGACACCACAAGTAACATACAACATGGCCTCCAGCGACGACAACATCCTTAATGTCGCAATTCAATCCATCACAGTCGACGCCAACAGCAACAGCGAGTCAGCGACCATAGGCACCGACAACTTCGCGCACCCCTTCTCCGCTTCAATCGACTCCACCTTGCCATACCTATGGCTACCGCGCCCCGTCTGTGACAGATTCGCACAAATATTCGGTCTCACTTATGACGAATCTACAGATCTCTACCTCGTCAATAGGACCTCGCGCGCTCGAAACCTCCAGTCCACCATCTCTTTCAAGCTCGGCCAGCTGCAAACTTCGAACAATTATAGTGTGATCAATTTTCCGTATGCGGCTTTCGATCTCAATGCGTCATGGCCAATATACCCCGAAAGTACCAATTATTTCCCCATAAGACGAGCGCCCAACGACGTCTACACACTCGGAAGAACCTTTCTGCAAGAAGCCCACCTCACCGTTGACTACGGACGAAAGACCTTCTCGCTCGCTCCAACGAATTTTGGCAACGGTCGCGAAGAACTCGTACCAATCCTGACGGCCAAGTCTCGAACCACCAAAAAAGGACTCGGCACTGGCGCTCTCATTGGCATAATCATCGGCGCAGTCCTCCTCTTTCTACTACTCCTCGGCCTCCTATTTTGTCTCTTCCGCCGGAGGCGGCGCAGGCAGAAATCCACCGTCTCACTCCACTCAAACTCCGGTACCGCATCCAACGTACCTCAGACAGGAAACTGGACATGGAATCCCTCTCCCTCAAACCACGGCAGCATCGAATGGCAAGGGAGTAGTAATGGCCGGCACAGCAGTAACGCTACAAGTAATGGTCGTCGAGGAGATATGGTATCACCGATGATGTCCACTACTTCTTCTGAAGCCGCATGGCCCTTACCCAACAATTATGAAATGCCAGCATCAGGTGCTGCGAGGCATACCAGCGTTTCGCAATTTTCCTCTACGGAGGATTCTTCACCGGAGAGTACGGGTATAAGGGACCGGTCGAATGAGTCGATGTTATCATCGACTTATCATACTCCGCCGGAGGAGAAACCGAGGATCCTTAACAATGGGCCTGCGGAGCTGAGTACCGACAGCGAAATTCATGAGTTGGAGAGTCCGGCCGTATCGCATAATACGCATTCGATGGCGGAGAGTCCGCGTGTATCTTATAATTCGCATTCGATGGCGGAGAGATACAGGAATCTGTTGACACCACCGCCGGAGGAGGAGACTGGATCGGTGAAATAATGACTTGGATGAATAATGATAACCATGCGATACAGGATAATTAAAAGATTGATTCTTAGCTATTTTCTCGATCGACTCTCTACGCAAGAACGAAACAATTTTATACTTGCTCAAATCAACTTCACCAGAACCAAAAACCAAGTAGGCCGACTCCTACTTAGCATTCGGCACCCCAACCACCCTCGTAACCTCAACATCAGTAGGATACCCCTCCATCCCCGGAATAGCAACCTTGTCCCCCTCCATCTCTACCTTCACAGTCCCGGTCTCCAACCTAAATCCACCTTCACCCCCTCTACCCCCCTTCCTTACATACTCCAAATAATCCGGCGCGCCAGGAATATCGCAATTATCCGCAAGAATAACACTACCCTCTCTTAACAAGCCCAAATCTTCGACTTCGCGAAAATCTGGGAGGTAGAATTCTTTCCAGTGGTCTAGGAAAAGAACATCGAGGGCGCCTTTGGGGACTTTGCCCGAGGAATGGAGAAAGTGGAGTGATTTTGTTGATTCACCTACTACGACTTCGACGATGGATGATAATCCCGCTAAGTCGAGGAAATCCCGAGCAATCTTCGCAAACCCCTCTTTCAACTCACACGAATAAACCTTAACACCACCACCGTCAGTTTTCCCTTCATTCAATTCCTTAAGGATAGCACCCCACGCCAATGCCGAAACACCCATATAACACCCCAATTCCACAAGAATCTTCGGTTTCGGCTCCAACTTCTCAAGGACAGATTTACAAAAGGCGATTTTTTCAGGTTCCAAAAGCCATCATGAATGTGTTGGAGATGTTGTTGATGTAGTCGTCTATAGCTTTGATTATGGCGTGTGGGTTGTTTCGGAGAGGGCCCTTGGGGAGGGACATGATGTGCGCGTGGAGGGCGGTTTCGCGGCCTTCGTTGTACTGTGGGGAAGAGAGGGAGTGTTAGTATGGCGTGTATGGGTGGGAATGCGAAGGAAGAAAAGGAAGGATGAGAGGAAGGAGAAAGATCATGTGACTTACGAATCCAGCTTTTGGAGGCAGGTCAACTTTTGGAGACATGTTAATTTCTGAGTGAGTTGTAGCTTGTAGATATCGAAGAGGGTCAGTTAAGGTGTTAGTCTTTTGAAATTGCATAGCGTCCGACTAAGAATCCGACGATTCCATCTGCAACAAAAACACGAGGCAATAACCCAAAATTGGTTGCCTGATTCGGCCTTTCGGCACTTTTGTCGGGATGCGAGAATAGTGGGGATGATTATATAGATGCCACAATGAGGCCCAACATATTGTCTAGAGCCGTGTAACTCACGTCTTACAGCATTTTCCGCTAGACGTGGAAAAGTTGATGGGATTGCCGTGGAAGTATGTCTATATGTGGTAGACGTAACGCCGAGCGTTGATATAAAGGATCGGCGCCAAAACTCAAAACTGGCAGAGGTGGTTCCGCGGAGGAATTGGAGCTTTGACGGTGAAGATAAAGCAACGTAGCGAGAGTACCAAGGAGGAGAAAATGGAATAGCACTGAGACACGGAGCAAATGTGCAATTGAGGTGGGGTGTTGTACAAGTACAACAGAATAGATAGCTAGTCGTCGCATGTGTTAGGTGCAGGAAGCAAAGAATCCAATTCGACAGGACGAAAACTGACGGGATCACATCTGTCGAGCCATTGACATTTATTGCCAAGATATCTGACTAATCCGAAAAACCTCATAGGTATGCCTATGAGCCTCCTACTCCATCGATATCCTGTATAGGATCTTCAGGGACCTGAAACATCGGAACTTTCCTGATACCATGTGAAGTAACGAACCTTTACGATAAAGGCTCGGGGATGTTGTACACACCATCTGGGGATGTTGGTGTTTTATCGTTGATTTGTAGAGAGTGCGGTTCAGAACAATGCGTTGGTGGTATAGCATGTTGTGGATGGGTATCGTGTACCATCGCAGCAGCAGCAGAGGATAAAATCGATAGAGCAGGTATTGGTGGGTCGTCGTTTCTTTTCGATAGTGATGGCTGATGTGGTTGTTCATGAGTTTGATGCGGTTCTACTTCTGAGATGATATCTGGAATAGCAGGGTCTTGATTCGACATTAGCGGTGGCGGCTCTTTGGTTGGCGTACTAGATATCCCATTAGTACTTGATGTCGCTTCCTCCTCCTTTGCCTTCTGCTCTGCCTGTTTCTTTTCCCTCAGCTTGGCCCTAGCAGCTGCAATCAGATCATCAAATTGCCCCTTATGCCGTCCACTCCATTCATCCCCATCAAAATCCTTCCTCATCACGCCAGTTGGAGCAGTTTGCCCCTGGCCCGGCGCATATCCTCCTTGCGTCCTTTCCCACGTATCCAGATCTTTGAGTAATTCGCGCGTCGATCTCGGTCGTGGAGAGTCGCAGTTCGCATTGAAAATGTCTACCCATTGTGTGTGGCGTCGTATTAGAAGTTGGCGATTCCCGAAGGTTGGGATACCAAGCTCGGAGAGCTTTTTTTTCAGAGGTCCTTCTTTGAGAAGATTGTAGTTTAGATGGGGCAGTGGTTTCATAGGGGATATAGGTGGAGCCGGGTTTTGTCGTGATTGCGGTGGAGCAGGTGGCGGTGTACTTTCATGCGATATTAGTCATATATGCTTCAGAACCAGACAATTGTTGTTACCTCGCTCTCGCTTCCCTCCTCTCTGGCTTCGGTTTCCCATCGCAACGATCAAGATGCGGGAAGACCAATTCCTCCTTCATGCGCGCATCGCACATGGGACACGCGACCAAACCATCTTCTGGTTCCTTCTCTTCTGGCGCTTCTGATTGATATTCCTCCTCGGCATCAATATCACTGTCTGGTATCGTGATGACTTCCTGTGAGGCCTGTGTACTCCTTGTTCCCCTCTTGGGTTGAGTCCGCGTCTGCTTCGTCCTCGTAACTCTCCCGTGCTCTTCTTCCGGCCCCAGATCCGCCTGCTCCAGTTTCCGCTTTCCCCTCCGCATGCCATTCGTAGCAGCACCGTCCCCATGCGCCACACCCTCATTCTCCTTGGCCCTCCTAGCCAACTCCAAAGCCCCCTGCCTCGCCGCCTTAAAAGCATCAACCACCTCCTGCAATCCCCAATTACTTCTCAATTTACTGGTCTGGTCGCTCGCTCTACAAGCAGGACATTTCCCATCAGAAGATAAACATCGTCTTATACACAGCGAACAAAACGTGTGCGAACAAGACGTAATCATTGGTGTATCGTAGAAATCTTTACAGACCTGACACCGCAGGGAAGATTCGAGGACGGAAAATTGTGGGAGCGATGTTGGGAGCCAGTCTGTGGAGTCGGCGATTTCATTTTTGTCTTTTGGCGACATTATGGAGGACAAGCGTGAGGTTTTCGGGGTAGTTAGGAGACCGTTGGAGTTTCCAGAAGTGGTGATGGATGGACGTGACGCGATTTCTTAATTTCTCCAGGGCGCTGGCACGTGCACATCGTATGGCTGGGCTGGGACTCTCCCGCATCCGCTTTCTCATCTCACACCTCACCCGGCTTTCGTCTCTTCTTCGCGACTTCAACGGACCTCGTTTTGTCTCACGAGTGGTTTTGCGAGTTATAGTTTTGATTGTATCTACCACTTTCACTCCAATCTCCGCATTGGACCAACCTGGAAGGATATATAGGCCACAGTGTTCAATGGCACCACCTCGCAAAACACTGTTAGATGCAAAATCGTTGCATCTGCATCTTGAATCATCGACTGCAGTCCGAGGTGGAAACATGATTTACAGGGCTACCATAATAAACCCCATGCATAAAGCAAAAAAATCTTGAGTTCGGAAGGGTTGACATACACTTCGTTTCTACCACGCCGAAGTGGTATACCTGGAGGCAAGGGCCCTGCGTAAAGACCATGGTGTACCACTGATCTACAGGATCCAAGGACTCTACGAGTCATGACCTGGAGATTGATCTTCCGCCCTTCAGAAGTGAACAATGCATCACCTTGCTCACGGCAACAGCCTAGCACCATTCTGAGGTGGTGCTCAGAGGACACCATCACAAATCGTAGCCACTCAGCTGTCGGACAGAAAGTGGTCACGTTCAAGAAGTGGCAGTAATTCCAACGTGAGGTAAAGTGAGCACATCTTGGCGTGGGCACAGCTACGTATGAAATCTGCTTGGGGAGGACAAGCTACGAGTGCACTACAGTATGGAAGAACCTTGGGTTCGGCTTCGCTGTCACGGTGACATTCGACAGCTAATCAGACACGATGTACTACAGAGTCCAGGTATTAAACTCAGTCGATATCAGCTTACAGTGGTAGACTTGTTACATCAAGAACCAAAGGCAAGTTTCTGTGCTACCCCGTGTACACAGCGGGCGGTTGGTGGGAGAACGAAGACCCACCTCCGCTCAGTGGATTCCTCAAAGTACATATTTCCAGAAGTACATATTGAGCACTTATCCCCCCGCCTTATCGTTTCCCATTGTCTCCTTCCAATCTCATCTACTCACGCATCCAGCACTAACTCATCATTACCATTCTGCTCGTCATCCAGTCATTATGCATTTCACACTCTCACTAAGCTCTATCGCTGCTCTCATCGTAGCATTCACCTCCGCCACACCAGCAGAGCCCAATGCGCAAGCTCCAGCGGCAACGACATCTCTTTACACCTGCAAGAACACGGGGTTTCAGGGGCCATGCATAACTTGGACTCCAGTCTACACAGATATCTGCTGTACGTGACGTGCCGTTGCCTGCCCATAACACAGAAACCTCTCTTTGCCCCTCACTGAGTCTAATACTAACAACGCCCAGATGATGTTACTCCAGAATGGAATGATTCCATTGTCTCGCTACGAGCTAGCGACGGCTTCGAATGCTATATTTACTCGTAAGATATGTCCCTCATTGGCATAAAACTAAGCGTCAGGAGAGAAACTGATCACGATTGAGGCACAGAGACTACCGCTGCGGTGGGAACACAGGTGGTCCTGTTACGAGTGATGATCGCCACAGAGACTTGAACCGTTGGGGCTGGGCGAACATTGTCAGTTCGTTCAAATGTGTTCCCAACTGAGTAATCTTACATCTACTGGGACACGCCGTGGACTGCGTGTGCTCGATTGGTAATTTGCTTGTTTTCTTATTAGCTCGTAGTTATCTGCGTGTTTATTCCCTTGTCTGGCTTTTCATTGATGCACTAATGCATGATGGACGGGCACCAGCTATCATGGCAGAGGGGATGCAGAAATTTGTGCTCAAGGTGTATCTCTCGCAATGTCTGGAGGCACAGTTCCGCTTTGGGACTTCCAATCGGTACTACAGAGCCGCCAGTTAAAATCTTGTGTTGTATTGAACACTTATTCGTGGGTTTTATTTGCTGTTATGCATTCTCTTCAAAGTTCTTACCTAATCCATCCATACTCGATTCTCAGCCAAAGTAATATCGGGTTCCCATCCTCTTTGTTTGTCAACAACGTTAGTCTTGAATGTTCAAAACTCCTGAGCACAGGCAACACCAGATCATAATCGTTCTTATTCCATCATCCACCCCTTAAGTATTCAATCTCTTTCATAATTTCTGCTCGCTTAACGCAACAAACACCCTCGAACCCACCCTTCCAACGTCACCACAAAACAATCAAGACACAAATACACCTATGTCGAACTTTCCGAGACCATGCATTCCCAAGGAGGAAGACTCGTTTCCCCTTCCCGAACTACAATACCACACAAACGATTCCACAACTACGACTTCCAGCTCTTCAGCTCAGCTGAAAGCTTCAACTCTCCCCACGGGACAATCACGAGCTGCGTTTACGGCTCCATCCCACGTATTCGCGCACGCTACACCGTACCAGTCCGATGCCGAAGCTGCTCGAGACTACTCTCGCTGCCCTGATGTACATCAAGATCCTCTGCTTTGGCCAAAGGCACGGCGATGGTCTGTACGGGTTTCGAGCACTTGGGCCCTTGTCCTGTACACTGTGGTCTTCATGCTGATTGCCATAATAGTTGTTCTAGCTACAACCCACAAAACGCAGAAAGAGACTGTCACCGTCTCACCACACTTCTACGTGGGCAGTGGTACACAGCTCTCATTGTGTCCTAGCACAGCTTCAACAACACGGACAGGAATTGAGATTCCAACAATCACGATCACCAAATCCATAGTCCAAGTCACTTCCACAGCCTCTTTGTCGAGCACAACGACCATCCTGTCTACTGTGGTAGTCACCCCAGAGCCCAGTGGATCACTATCTGGACCTTCGGTTGTGCTAGTGACTACGACACCGAAGTCCGGCACGGTAACAAGCGTCGTTCTTCAGACAGCAACCATCAATCCTTCTCAAGCTGTCGTCACTCAGACTATAGACATTGGTGCTTCACAAGCCACACTCACTCAAGCATTTGAAGCACCGGTCCCTGCGCAAGAATCCAAGACACAGACTTCGGGCGCTCCTCTTCTCTGCGCATGGACCCGTCATACACCGGACTGGGCCAGCTTTAGCAGCGCAGGAGTCTGTCACTCACTTGCCCCTCTCCGCTCATGGGCCTGTCTTTCAGTCGTGCCAGTCTCTTGTATCTGCGCATGGAGTTGTCATTTGTCCATCCCATGCGGCTGAACATACGCATTAGTCTATTTCGTCCAAAAGACATGTCAATGGCGCAACGCCGGTATCTGAACCACCCTTCACTGCATTGTTCCACAGGTTGACGGAATTGTTTTGCTAAAATCCATAGTGGAGGAGTAATTTAGAACGTAAGTAGACGAGCTACCTCGAGTAGCAGATACAAAGGCTGGGTATCTCAAATAATTCATTCCATTCAAACGTTATCGTAGGACTACCAAAACTGAATATATCGTCACTTCTACTTCTCCTGAGAAGTCGAGCTAGCCGAATGTGCATGTATCTATAAGAATCAGCCAAACGCCGTACTGAACAATATAATGGATAATACTTACAGCTTCCGCAAAAGAAATCCACTCTTCCATCCCTTTCGAGTACGGATCCTCCGTCGCTTCCGCCGTCGTCTCATGTCCCCAAACCATAATTTCATCGAACTCCGCAATTTGCTCCACCAATTTAATTTCTTCTGCCTCATCTTCTTCTTCCTCATCTTCGTCTATTTCCATATGCGATTGGTTCATATTTGAAGTTGGCACGACCTTATCCGAGGTCTGGAGTACAGCGCCTAAACAGTATCAAAAATCATAATTTCTGCCACCCTTTTAACACTTCTTACCTTTATATCCTTCCGGGAGCTTCACTGAACGTCCATGTAGTTTTCTACCACGGAAGTATGCTAATCGAGTGTCATCTTCCGGCGATTAGCTCCGTCTTCTATGGAAAAGGGGATTCATACCTTCTTCAGTCTCCGATTTCCAGTATCTTTCAGAGCCATTGACGGGTCCATCGTGGTGAAGCTTACATGGTAGAAGGTTTGGTATGCATTTCACAGCCTCTTTGGAGCTCTTCTCTATGGCGAGTGAAGGCATTGACATTTGAGAAGAGCACTTTACGCGTCCTGTGGAAGAAGACGCGACTTGGGGTCGGACTTGATTAGAAACCCTGCAACCTAATCGAGCGCCACAGGGACAGCCACACCTTCCTTATTTTCGTCCTTCGATTTCAATTTAATGCCCAACATTCACATCTAGTGAGTCCCAAACTTCCCCAATTTCAAGACTTGCTCTATTCATATTCGAGACAAGGTTTCTCTAGAATACCAGTTGCTTCTGCGCGCACAATTGGAACGAGGTCTACAGAAAGGGTCCATAAGACTGCCCCAGCACCATGCAAAAGACCCCGCACCAAAACCCTAGGGACCTGGCCATCGAAAAGGTCAAAGTTAACGGTCAGATTATTTCCAGTCGTTCTCGATCTGGCTATTCCTACCCTTACAGTTTCCTCTACTAGCTAGTAGCAAGTGATCACGCTTTTCATCTATTTCTAACCAATTAGGTCCGACTGGATTATCCGAAAGGATCTGGCTAGGATGAAAGAGCAACTCCTGCTCGTCATAGATCCTTTGCGTTGGGAACGACTCATGCATCAGAAAACGCCTTTGTTCTGTCTCTTCGAGTAAAGTAGAGTCCACCTGAGGGGGGACCTTTTCAATGTGTGTAATAATGGATGCCCCGGCGTGTGAGTGGTACCGAACCCAGCAAAACAGGCTTCGAGTCCCGATACTTCTACAGCCGTCATGGAGTCTTTTTTCGAACCTTTAATTTTGCCCAACGTCTCAACTGCTTGGAGTCTTCTTGTTTTAATGATTTTTTGGCGCGTTTCCTCTGCTACGCTTTCAATTTGAGCCTACGAGTGCATTCAAGCCAGTTAAAGAAGATTACACGCTGCCATGACGCTCCTCGCACCGTTGACGTCCCGTTATACGGCGATGCGCAACTACACAAGCTCCCTCGCGTGGGGCCCGTTGGTGCAATTCTCGCGCAGTATGTGTCTGTCCGTCCTCACGAGCATAGAGATTGGTCGATTGGAGGTATACGATGTGGATGGGACTAGATATGTATGCGGTACGACCAATTTTGTGATTGGGGAACCACAAACGATGCTGCGAGTGCATAAAGATACCTTTTGGGTTCGGATGCTACTCTTCGCGGATATGGTTCGTAGATAAAGCCCAAATGGATATGTGTAAATGGTACCCTAATCATGAAAATTGAAGGGTTTCGCAGAATCCTACATGTTGTCCGAAATATCATGTCCCGACCTGACACCATTCTTTGCCATTTTCATCTTGAACAAGGCCCATCTTTCCGGTGGGACTACATTGACTGCTTCTCTTTCAAGTACATTGTCCGGGCTCATTCGGGCAACCAACACCCTCCAAAATTCCCGTCTCCACATTTCCGCCCATTACGATATCAGCAATGCCATGTTCGCGGCATTTTTGTCAGAAGATATGACATATAGTTGCCCAATCTGGTTGCCGAAGTCAGACCCACACTCTGAAAACGAGACCCTCGAAGAGGCACAGGATCGGAAGTTGGACAGATTTATTCGAAATGCGCATATTACTAAGGGAGACCGCGTGTTGGAAATCGGTACTGGTTGGGGGAGCTTTGCGATCAAGGCAGTCCAGGACACTGGGTGTACAGTCACGAGCTTGACTTTGAGTGTAGAACAGAAAGAGTTGGCGGAAGAGAGAATATCCAATGCAGGACTTTCAGATAAGATCAAGGTCCTTTTATGCGATTACCGGAATTTGGAAGTACCAGAGGAAGGTGCTTTTGATAAGTTGATCAGCATTGAAATGTTAGAAGCGGTGGGGAGAGAATTTCTGGCCACATATTTTAGTTGCGTTGACAAGTTGTTGAAGAAAGATGGTGGTGTTGCCGTGTTTCAATGCATCACTATTCCAGAATCGGTATGTGCGCTCCGCTCCAACGATCATTATGATGTTATTATGATGTCACTCACTCAATGCAGAGATACGAATCCTACTCCAAAGGCGACGACTTCATCCGGCGCTATATATTCCCAGGCGGTCACCTCCCGTCAATATCCCAACTCATAACCTCCATAGTCAGTGCCTCAAAGGGGAGCCTTATTGTCGACAACGTGGAGAACATCGGCCCGCATTACGCCAAAACGCTTCGTATCTGGAAAGAGAATTTTATGCGAACTTTTGACGAGAGAATTCGGCCAGCATTGTTGAGAGAGCATCAAAATATGACGAAAGATGGTGTGGAGTTGTTCAGGAGAAAGTGGGAATATTACTTCACCTACTGTGAAGCTGGATTTGCGACCAAGACCCTGGGAGACCATATTATCACCGTGAGTAGAGAAGGGAGTGTGCAGATGTTGGAGAATGTGCCATTGTAGGACATCTTACCAGTGTTTTACGTTGCACGACTTCCAAATCGAGTGCGTGGGGTTCAGTATTCTCGTGTTTCTAGAAATCTCCCCCTCATGCTACTTCAGCCATAGTAACTTGAGTGTTCACGCTGGAAGATGGGGACAATGCAGACAACCCAGGACTTCCGGAGGGTACAACTGGGAAAGCAAGATATTGGGACTTCAAACTGCGTGAGTCGAAAACATCTTGTGGGGTATCATTCCCTGCACATCTATGTCGTTATATCGTCTAAACATCGCATCCTATCTCTTCTTGCACAAGTCTCCAGTCCGAGCGGTTATAGCTTGCAGCGCATCTCTATACTTCTTTTCCTTCTTGTCAAAATGCGAGTTGTAGATAGATTTCAGAACGCGTCTGGAATCTAGAATGAGAAAACCATGAGCAATCATTCTAGGGGGCGCACGCCAGAATGCGACTTACTAGCATGATCTTCCGCAAAGACTAAACCATCTCCACCTTTCTTTTCAACTCCTTTGGCGGCTTCTTCTAGTAACGCACTTCCCACTGCCTTCCCTCTGTATCTGAGTCGAACAGTCCAAGCTCTCACAATTCCTCTTCCCCATTTCTTCCTTCTATTACCTCTTCCCTCGCCCTTCTCCCATCCGACAACACAACTTCCAATAACCTCATCACCATATTTTGTGATATAGACCTGATCATCCCCCAACCAAGCCCAATTGATATCCTCAGCAAACAAAAGATAATCTCCTGTGAACCATTTTACAGCCACAAGAGCCGCCATGGTGACACCAGCACCTGTAGTCAAAAGAAGGGCTATATCACTCTTCGACTTGTACAAAAATTGCACCATCAACGCCAACACAGCCGTAAAAATCGCCATATTCAGAGGGTGAAATATCAAAATCCTAGAAGCAGTTTGCCGCTGCTGTGCCACACTATCGGCAACCAGTTTCAACGCGGCAACAATGTCTTTTTCCTCAGTTGCCAGGGTTGTAGACAGTGGTGGAACCCCTTCAAAAGGATCATTGCGGGGCGTTTCGCTGCCGTGCTCTGAAGAATCGCAATCCATATCGTCTAAAGGCATTATTGCTGTGGCAAGTGGTGACTGATGCGGTAAGAAATGGTGGAAACCGGGAGTTGCACGAAGGACGGGTGTATACGTTGGTGAGGGGAGAAGGTCATCGTCTGCGATGCGGAGGTTTGCGCCGAGTGAGGTTAGGAAGGCTGAAAGGTCTATTAGCTTTGCAGAACGTGAGACATATGTGAAAAGAACATTGTCATAAATTGAAGGCGTTTTTATATATCAACTACAATCTCAGGTTACACGAGATTTCAGATGGTGAAAAAGAAACATGAGAAAAATGGTAAACTGTAAACATACCACTTCCAGTCTTGAATCCAGGAATAATTTGAATCTTCTCTCCGACACTTCCTCCCCTCCCATGCCCACGCTTCCAAGCAGTTTGGTGAGCGGTAGCAGCAGAAGAATGAGGTTCTAATCTGTTACTTGTTGCCGACTGCGCAGATCGGACCATAGTCAAAACTGCGGAACGGCTAACCATCCTCGCTCAAAAAAGATTAAATCACAACGCCACTTGTGAAATATTGAGTAATAGAAATAGAACAATAAAATTAGTCTAGAGAAGTAGCAATACGCAATAATAGCAGAGAAAAACGAAGCACAATTGAAGGCGTGGTGGACATGGAGTCACTGATAGGTATATGCGCCAAGTGTTGGTGGCTTTTGCACACGCCGCTATACGCCGCAGATGGATTACCCTTTTGACAGGATACTATTGGTTGGATGGGGGATGGTGTATGCGTGTTCAGAAGTGGAGCTGCATAAGAAGACGGGGCCAAATTCCGACCATGTCTGGCCCTAAACCTGCGCAAGCAATATAACACCCAGATTGCAATCATGATGGCAGTTGTATGCGGCTAGAAAATCGACAAGTCTAGTGTGTTTTCCCCAGAGTTATTGAAAGACTCTGTGGGGTTGTGCATCATTGTCGCTGGTTCTTGCGTTCAATCTGGCACATGTTACTGCAGATACCAAGACGAGAATGCAGTCATTGTGCGTCCCTCCTTGTGGTTGAAATATACCCCTCTTTCCGTACAGTTCCCTATCTCTACCAACACCTACCGCTGTCGACCGCTGTCCCGGTTTCAAGTTTTAGACGAGGATTCTCTCAGCGTATAGGAGCGGCGTTTTGTATCAGATAAGTTGATAACAAGGCCAATTGCCGAGCATGGTTCGTAGATCCTTCTTTAAACCAACCCAGATTTCCCTTGCTATCTTCCTCCTTCATCCACGCCCAGGCAATTCGCATCCTGGGCTCTGTCATTTGCAGGTACTGGCAATCAATCTTACCAAAGATTTTCCTGCCGCTAGAGCATTTTTACCAAAGTGTCCATATTAGATACGTTGACCGAACATACATACCGGGAAATGGGTATCCTAATCAATCGAAAAATGTGCTGTTTCCAGCTCAACTTCGTATTCGACGGAGACCCTCAATCTATTCGCCGCAAACCGCTTGTTTCACAGCTGTCAAGCCAGACATGCGAGCTGAAACAATCTGCCACTCGGAATCTCCAGGTCGACAAACAACATGAAAAGTTCCTAGTAGGATATAAAGACATCTATTAAATTGGAGACATTCGATGAGTAATGTCAGCCAGGCTTTCCGCGTGGAGTTGCTCTAGCAGATTATGACGGCTGTTCACCGATGCAGTTGCGAATATGAGCTTCATGTTCAAAAATGCGATTTCCCTCACTCGCAACTTTAATGATTACTGCCTAATACTAAAGAAACAAACGAAGTGTGCATGATAAAGTGCGAATTCCCTGAATGCAATAGTCTTCTGTCACAACCACTCTCCATCATCTCCGTTTCTTGTCTGAACTTCCTCTCCTCGATCACTTTGCTCGGCTTTCTCCATCTCTTATTTCGGGTCATGTCTTTTTGTCCATTCCTTTGAGATACAGCTTCTTCGTCGCTCATCAATGATGGTCCCAATTCTCCAATGGAGATCTTCTGTTGTTGCAATCATACATCTGCGCTGAATGAATGTTGGGAGAATTACTCGGCTACATGCAGTTAGTACACGAGAATTCGCAGAATCACTCAATCACACTTACATCTGTGATTGGAGATAGCTCTACATCACTGTTGACTTGTCCTGTGGTGGCACGGCGCGGTTGCCTTGTTCTTTGCTATCTCATGTCAGTGGAGAGCTGTGGACCTTGAAGACGGAGTAATCTTACAAATTGAGGTATCCTGGGGCGTTGGCTAACAAGTTGAGGCTTCAGCTCTCCCACCGGGCTCTGAGGCAGCTCGACCATTGTCGCACTTCGTTTTCGGGCGCTCTGCGTTACATGTTCAGCTTAAGTATTTCAAATTAGAAGGCGGATGCTCACATTCGGTGGTGTTGGCGGAAATGGTCTGTCATGGAAGACTTCAACTTGTTGAGGGCTGGCAGTAGGAGTCCTCTTCTGTCCGTGCTGCTCTTCCTCTTCCTACACTTTGTTAGAGATGCATGAGAACATTAAGCAGAAATTTAGATTACCCATGACGTGATACGTCTCCTGTTTGAATCAGGAATGACTGGTCGTACTCCTGTCTGCAAACTCTCAACCTCGTCGTCATAACCACTATCATTGTTTCCGCAGCCCTCAGTGTGGGAATGGTCGTCTTCGAAATTCTCGACGCTGGAGTCCTCGTTATCCTCGTAGCTGGAATCCTCGTAAACCTCGCCGCTGGAATCCTCGTTATTACGGCCCTCGTCGTTGGTGTCCTCGTTGTTAGGGTCTTCACTGTGGTGCCCCTCGTCTTCGGCAACATCCATTGCGGCTTCCCAGTAGTAGGGAACATCACTAAAGACCGTGAAGTCGGTGAAAAGACCACCATTTGCTATATCGTCGAGCTTGTCTTCCACTCCAATATCAGCACCGGAAGTGACAGGTCTTACGCCGCTCTGCGCACTTTCAACCTTGTCGTCATTTTCACTATCGCTGTCTTCGGAGCCATCATCGTAGGAACGGTCCCTTTCAAACTTCTTGTCACTGGAAACCTTGCTAGTGCGGCCTTCGCCAATGGTGTCCTCGTTGTTGCAGTCCACACTGCGGTTGCCCTCGTTTTCGGCAGCGTCCATCGCGACTCCCCCATTTCCTTCAGCACGGGAGATCGTGAATCCGGCAGAGAAACCAAATGTTACAAAATCTGTCCAAATATCATCCGCTGTGATAACGGTGGACGCATCCTCGATCTGGACACCACCGCCACTATACTGATCAGTTATTGGGTCGCGACCTCGCCGTATATTGAGCTGAGTCTTGTAAGCCGACCTCGAAAATATATCAGCTTGAGCTTGGTCGACTTACATGAGAAAACTCGTTTCTCCATGATTCTTGCCATGGAAATGGGTCGAGCCGGAACCTATTCGGAGTCAGGATGTCGATGTTCACAGGGCTGGCTTCAACGAGCGTGCCGCTTTCTGCGACTTCAATCGGAGTGCCATTGTCGGAATCATCACCGCCTTGCTCGGATGAATCATCGCCACCCTCTGAGGTGTTTTCAGAAGTCGAGTACCACCAACAAACAGGAACGGGAGGGCTGCCAATAAAGTCTGGCCTGCCAGCGAGTATGTCGCTTGTTGTGGCTTCGATCGGAGTGCCCTTGTCGGACGTATCAACGCTACGCTCAGAAGCATCTCCGGACCACGAGGAGGGCGGAGTGCTATACTTGGCGAGATGTTCTCCTTCCTCAGAGGTGCTTCCAGAAGACGAGCAGCTTGCAGTGCTGCTCTCTGAGATATCATCGCCATCCTCAGAGGCGTTTCCAGATATCAAGTGGTATTCATAAACAGGGGAGGAAGGCATGATGACGCACGAGAAGAGCTTTTTGAGGCAGTAGATGTGATATTAGAGTAACAGTGAGTGTGTAAGTTTGTTCTTGAAGTCTAGTTCCTCAAAATGAAAGTTGTTGATGGAGATGTTGTTGTGTTGTCAGGTCACGAAGTGAGAGCCGAAAGATATGGGACAACACTGGACGTGAGTGGATCCTTCCTTGTCAAGGGACGGTCGCTGTTGCGCTTTCTATCTTGTCCTAATTGTCTGAGCAGGTCCGAAGAGCCACGTCAGTATCGAAATTTGGAAATTGGTTATACTCTGGCCGTATGTGATGAAGATATTCGTCACAAAGATTTGTATTGCTGCCATTAACGTTATCTTGCATGATAGGGGATTAGTGCATTCGGAAGTCAAGGAATCAGAAGTGTATTGTGAATCTACCGTCAAATTCGGACAACTGCTTGCTTTTCCGATCATGAAGGAAGGACGCAGAGACAATCATGATCAGCAAGAAGTGAAAAAAGTTTTGATAGAAATAGTCAGATAACTAATTTTGGATGCTAAACCAAAGCGAGATCCCGAAACCCAAAAGACCACCAAGTTTGAAGAAGAGAAAGGTACCTACCAATACTCTTAGCCCTACTTGAGAGCTTCCTTCAACCGGTCCTCCGCAAGCTTCACCCTCGCCAGTCCAATCCGAATACTCGCAGTGCTCCCAGTACGGGCCGCAAGCAGATACTTCGACTTCGCAGTCGCTAGGTCAATCCATAGCAGCTTCCTAGCCTCATTCTGTAGACGAACGCTAGGTGTGGTATCGGGGGTTGACTCCGGCTCAGGCTGCTTGACCTGAAACCGCCAGCGGTTGACGCGCTCGTACACCGTGGTACGAACATAGGGATGGGAGACGCAACGCTCCACGTTGTTCGACATTGTGTTTAGATCGTTTTTGTGGGGGTTTGGGGTCGAGTTTGTGATGTGGTTGTGATGGTTGTGGCTGAGATGCCCGGTGGTGTAGTAGAGTGTGTGGTTTAGTGCTTGGGGTGAGATGCCGATAACAAGGAAAGCCATTGTGAGCCTGATACCGCCTTATATATCCCATATAGAATTGGTGTTTCCATGCTACGGGCGAAATTCGGTGTTGTGGCTGGACAATGTCAAGTGTAGGTGTTGAAAGTAGGAAATCAGTATTTTGGTGCCCTCGACAAACACTTACTTGGTATACCTATTCAAGATCTCATGAACAGTCACGGGACACCCGAAACGTAGTTGTAAGTAAAGTGATATCGATTTGTGTTGAATAACCTAATTATCTCATAGCTCTTGGGTATTAGGTGATGGCTTCGGGCTCATCGCTCTCCAGCTCCTCGACTTGCATTCGCCAGCGGTTAATCCGATCGTTTACCGTTGTTAGTACGTAAGGGTTCTCCAGAGCCTTCAACCTCATTTTTGCCAGGGTTAGTTGGGGAGTGTGCGGAGTTGCTGTTGATGGAAGCACACCATGGAGGCCGAGCGTAGTGTAAGGGCGCTTCCACCAATTTGTCTTTGGAGGTTGGTCCAAAGTCTTAGCCGGTGCTTGTCGCTCGTCGGCAGCTTGGTTGTCTTTTGAGGTCAGACACGCGATGGCGTCGTCGATGATAGCAACCATTTTTGCGGCATCCTGCTTATGTTGATCTAAAGGAACTTGCTTGTGACTCGTCCCCTCTGCAACATATCGCTGGCTGAAAGGTTTGTTTGCCGGGTACTGCGGACAGTACCACTTGTGCCCGTTGTTGGACACATGAAAGAGAAAGACGGACTGTACAGGTGCGACGTTCGATGTTGTTGGGCATCTTGGGTTGGGTAGTTCGCTAGTGGTTATTGTTTGTGATGTTGAGTTGGTGTTTGTTAACATGGGGTTGTTATGTAATGGAGAGTGTATCGGAGGTCGAAAGCACAGATTGATGTATCAAGTTCCATGGCCTCCTATAAATGCCATACACAATTGGTGTTTCCATTGGAGCGGTGAAACTCGACACTATGTTGGGACAATGTCAAAAGTAAGGGTTGGATGTAGAGAGCCGTTATTCTGGTGTACTCCAAAATATAATCTACAGGACATGCCTATCAAAAGGTATTCATCGATACTTACAAAATAAGTGGGACGGAATTGTGAATTGAAGCATTATCAGTTTGTATAGACTAAACCAGCCAACTCGTAGATCCCAAGAGAAGCTTGGAGCAAGCAGCAAATGAGGTGAGAAGAAAAGAGAAGACTTACCAGTCCGCCAGAGGAGTCCACTGAGTGACTTCAGGAATCGGATCCAGGGGCTCTGGCGTTGGTACACCGTCAAGCCACTTTGGAACACGATTGCCTGTGGACTTAGGAATGTCCATATCGGGCGCCCAGAATTCGTCCACTGGTGCTTCGTGATTCCTCGACCATCACCTAGAAGTTTGGGCCTGCCTCATCTAACGCCTTTTGGTATGCAGTCAAGTTAGTGACTATCAATACAGGGACGGGTTGTGGGAATCGAGGAAAATGCGGGCGGAGGCGAGGATATGATGTAGGTACTTGACGATCCCACCATAGAGTCTTGGGTATATTCCTGGCCCGTGGCAGAAACTCAATCCGACTACTGAGGAGCCTACTCCGTGCAGCTTGTTCATCCAGAAGACGTACAGACAGATCTTCTTTGCGGGGACCGGCTGGCTTGATGCGCCTCCGCTTTAGTAGGGTCGGAGGAAAGTCGGGAGCCGCTCAGCTTATTCTTATAGCTTGGCTGAGAACGGGGGCTGGTCGATTGACTGGCTGCAATCGTCATCTCTAGGTCCATCTGACGATACGGGCAGTCAAACGTATGGATACCCGGAACGCAGCGCGTGAGGGGGAAGGAGATGGGAATCTCGCGACCTGGCTCGTTCGACATTTTACTGGTGTTGTGGTTGAGTTAAGAGAGGTGTATGTGTCTGTTTATTGAGCGCTTCAATCGGTGGCTGAAAGTGCATGGTAATTACCTCGAGTATCGGAAGCACGATTGCATACCGAAGTTCTAGAGCTCCCTTTTATATGCATATGCAGAGTGGTGTTATTATCTTGAAGGTGATAGAATGTTGAACACTATACTTGGACAGTGTCTCGTGTGCGGGAAAAGTGCAGAAAAGCTTTATATTTTATTACCTACGAACAATGTGGGGCCATTATGGACAGAGCCTGACCCAAATTAGTTAGTTATCCAGCAAGGAGTAGGTAGAGCTCATGAGCAAGTGAAATCGATGCCAATCTGATCTGGAACTAAGTAGTCTCCCATTCACTCCAAGGAAGGCTTGGAGCGAATTGCAAACGAAAACAAGAATGCAATCACAATACTGGCTACTCACCGGGTTGTACCATCCGTCATCAACGCGAAAAGCTCGGGTTGAAGCATGGAGCACTTGGGTCCAGCTTCTTCGTCTCCACGTTTGGTGGAGTGACCGTTGGCTTAGTAGCGGCAGAAGCAGCATCTGCGTCGGCTTGCTTGAAAGCTTATCGAGTAGACTTTATCGCTTCTTGCCGGTCGAAGATGTCTTTATACCTAGATGTCTTCCGGAGGAAAGGGTAATCTGGTTGGTAATGCTCGAGTGAAGTGAACGAGTTCGAGGTGGTGAGCTTGGCTATATTAGAGCCACTAGTCGCAGAAGAAGACATGTTGGACTTGTCCGACATGCCGAGCGTTGGTTGGGGAACTGGTAGTAGTTTTGGGTTTCGAGGGCTGAGGGGTACAACTTGAAAGTATGGAGTGAAGAGACCCTTATAAAGTTCCTATGAAAAGAGTGTACTAGAGATCGAGGTGTTACCCAGCACGAAGAATGTGTTCGTCCTCGCATTTGCGAACACTGTCGTTGTACAGTGTATACAGCTGAGGATGAGAGGGAAAAGCGCCAACATGGATTAGAGCATTAAAGACAGATATGCTGAAGCAGAACTGAACGTTCTAGATGCAGACATAGTGGTCGCTGGTCTTCCTGAATTTGTGTTATATTTCAAGTGGTAAGTCAAGACGATGGATGTAGACATGTCCGCCAGCGTAGAGTAGAATGGAGACACACCATTGCAGAGCAAGATCGATTGACGGCAAAGAGAACGCGCAAGGGTGGAAACGTTCCACCTACAACACAAAGGTTAATCACTAGAATCCGTAGGTAAGCAACAATGTCAAAATAGTATTGTATTAGCACAGCTAGCCTCCCGTTCGCCCTGAGAGAAGCTCAGAACGGATCGCAAAATGAGAAGAACGCAGGAGACCCAGCATAGACTTGCACTCACCAAGCAAACCGCTCATTTATGGGAAGGTCCTGGAGCAAAGGTTGGAGCCTGGGGATCCAACTTTGCACCATCCTTCGAATCTGATGGGGAACTTGCCGATTTAAGAGAGTTGAGCACGGCTTGCCGAAAAGCTTCCCGGGTAGCCTTTGCAGCCTTCTCCGATCCTGAGCGGGGAATGTCTGGTTTAAGGGTAGTAAGGACGGCTTGCTGGAAAGATTGACGATCAACCTTAGCAGCTTCCTGCTTGTCAAAGACGTCCTTGTAGCGAGAGGTCTTCCGAATGAAGTTGTCCCTCGGGTATGGGAGCTGGGTCATGTTGTATTGGCTGGATGTAGCTGGCTTGTGGAGATCGGCTACGTCGGAGCCATCGCTAGTTGAGTGAGACATGTTGGATTGATCCGACAAATCGGGTGTTTGTTAGTGGTTTTTTGGGTTATGGCTTGGTAGTATGGTAGAGGAAACCCTTATAAAATTCCAATGGAAAGTATGTACAAAAACTTGAGGTGTTCTTTATGACGAATAAGGTGTTCATTCCCCTTCACCCTTCCAAACATTGTCAGAGTACAATGTACGCAGCTAGAGGATAGGACGGGAGAGCATCATGTTAGATTAGCGTGTTCACCAAGTTAGACAGGCCGAGAAAACAGGTGCAAAAAACGAGCTCGAGATCACGAAATAGGCCGGGCTGGAGTTAGGCAAAATAAAGCCACAGCCATCGAGGCCACGTTCTTCTATTCGTGGTATGTTGAAAGCGGTAAGCCCAAACGATGAATGTGGACGAGATTCAATAGCCAAAAGTAGAAGAGAGACACATTATTGCGGAGAAGTTTCGATTGACAGGATAGGAGAAGGTGAAATTCGTTCCCGTATGTCACTGGGGTTGGTCACTAGAACTTGCATGTGAGCAAATTATTCTCAAGTAACATTGAATTAGCCTCCCATTCGCCCTGAGAGAACCTCAGAGCGAATCGCAAGAAAACAAGAACGCAGAAGACCCACCAAAGAATGCATTTACCGACTAGACCCATCAATTTAATGCGAAGAGCCATGCATAAAGTCTGGAGCACGAAGGGCCAGCTTTATGTAGACTTCGGTTGGGTTGAGGGAACAGCCGGCTTGCCAGAAGTGGCGAGAGACTTGAAAACGGCCTCCTTGAAGGCCCGCCGGACTGCTTCTGCTGGAGACACAATCGGCTCAACAGAAGGGATAAAGGAATGGACAACGGCCTCCTTAGAGGTTTGTCGGGCAGCTTTTTCTACCTCTTGTTTGTCGAATATGTCCTTGGAGCGGGACTCCTTCCGGAACCAGAAGTCCTTTGGGTATGGTAGTGGAGGCATTGTGTACTGGAAGCCCTGTTCTGGATTGGAGCATTTGACTCCGTTAGAGCCATTGGTGGATCGGGACATGTTGGATGGATCCGACATGTCGAGAGGGATGTTATTGTATTAGTGAGGTTTTTGTTGTTGTGGAGAGGAGTGCTGGTTCAAAGGGATAACTGGAACCAGTCCCTATAAACCAAGTGCGGAACTGGTATTCTAAACAAGAAAGCGATTTCATCGCGAAGATGGTGTTCAACGTCGCAATGACCAACACTGTAGCCGTACAATGTATAGAGCTGAAAAGAAATGTCCTGGCGAATTAATGCCGTCTCTTCTCGATCTTTGATTCAGGAGATTATAGAGTAGAAGCTACACAGAACACGCGAGGATTGGAGAAACAGGTAGCAGCTGGGATTTAGACCAGAAATGTATAAACCTAATGTCAGCATGATATACCCTTCCTTCACAAAGTTCATGTCGCTGGGAGTCAAGGAAATCATGGTGTTAAAATGCTCTTTGTCGAACAAGGAACGCAGATGAAATCCTGGAGTAACCAACATGGTTGCTCTATGGGAACGAAAACATGAGAATAAACAACAAACATGAGGTTGAAGACAAGAGATGAAGTGGAATGGTAGTGGTTGTACAAGCCGCACGTACCACAAATAGGGCTGAACATCGTCATTGTCCCCGCCACATGGAAATCTATTCCTGGGGTAGGATACGAGTACTTCCTACATCGCAATCTATTTACATAGATCAGCAATCGTTTTTGGGCTCCCAACAAAATGTTACTCCTCAGAACATACATTGTTCTACCAATATTCCTCCGCAATGCGATCGCCCACAGCGGGGGCCATGAACAAATACCCCTTGCCAAAGACGCCGACTGGGCAACAAGGCACATGGCAGGTAAACAATAAGTAGAAATCCCCATGAAAAGGCTATAGATTTACAAGATACGTAGAGGAACACCACATCCAATCCTTCGACCCAGAAACATTCTTCACCCTCCACGACTTCCACAGCCGCGGCGAATGGTCAGGGGAAGACATCCAACGCCTCTACGGCCTCTTCGACGCCTCCAACTCCCAAGTCCCCTCCTCCGCAAAAGCGACCGCCGTCCAAAAAATAATAGACCGTTTCGACCAAGACGGCAGCGGAACTATCTCCTCCGCCGAATACGTAAACGCAATATCACGAGGAATTAAACTCCCAGATTTGGGATTCGGACCCGGACACCACGGCGACGACGAATACGAGTACGAAATTCACCATTGGGAGAAATATCATAGTGGCGATGATTTCAAGGAGGAGGATTTGACGCATCCGGAGGATATTGCGCATTTCAAGAAACATGATGAGGAAGAGGCGATGCAGGAGGCGTGGGAGAAGTTGGAGAAGGAGGGAGGGATTATCGTGAAGAATATTCCGAAGAAATTCCTCAGAGAGCCTTGAAGTGTAACGTAATGCTAATGCTACAACTTCACGTCAAAGGCAAGAAGAGCACCGAGAAACGACATGTTGATGCTGCTGTATCCGATGTGCATCACGTTCTCTTATTTGTGCATGTCCTTGGGCTACATTGCCGAACTACTAGCCAGGGCCAATGGCCAGGAATTCGGTCAAATGGATCCCAGCACGCTTCCTGTAGGGGGGGAGGGTGTGAGGAGGCGGTTGGAAGACCGCCCTGGCATCGTTATCAGGTTGCTGAAGTTCTTGGTAGTGCTAGTGCTGGCTGGAGGATTATTGTGTGTATATGTATAGCCATCGTTACAGTAACACAGAGATTATCAGTCCATGGCTTTACTTGGACGATTCATGATATCCGAATATCCAGTACACAATGCATAATGCCAGGAGCATACGTCTTGACCCTCTCAACGTGCTCTAGACTGGCCGTTCTTCGTTCCCTGACCCATTTTTGGTTGACCATTTCCTGTATCTCTTCATGGATCTCCACACTTCGTACGTTTACGTCATGCACTGCAATGTTTTCGTGCAGATAGAGCCAACCACCTAGATCCGGATCCAGAACCTTTACCGCCGTCTCCCAACTTCCTTTCGACGTTGGTAGTAGGCCGCAATTGACATGCCTGACTGGCGGTATGGACTTTCTAGAGCATTCAATAATAGGCCCTGCTTTCAGATTGTCCATCTTGAACACAGCAAAAGTGGCTGCATCTGCTAACGCTATCTCATCCCCTGAAAGGTCATCATCAATCACCTGCACGCCCCATTTATTTTGCTCAGCACCCCTTCTAAACCCCTCCACGCTCCAAGGATTCAACTCCCAGCAGTACACTTTGCTCACACCAGCTTTCGCATAGCTGAACGCAAAGTATCCAATTCCAGCATAGAGATCCACAGCAGCACAGCCTCGACTATCATCTCGACCTTGTTGGACTGCTTCACGCACGCTAGGAAGGGCGAGTACTCTAGCTTTCTCGGTGATGTTGCCTCGCGAGAACATGGTATACCGAGGAGCCCAGACTTGCGTGATGCCATTCTGACGCGTCGATACCCAGAACGCGGATCTGAAATCCTCTGCGATTGGATTTATGGATGTGACAACAGGGCCGAAGTCGCCATATAGTGGGCTGAGACTGGTTGGACTGCGAAGAATATTTTCTTTAGAGTTGTTGCTAGGCGGTATAGGGGCATTCAGCGCAACATGTGTCACACTCATTGCAGTAGCCATGCATTTGAAGAACTTATACAACTGAGCATCTGGCAGCTTCAAAAGTAATGCTCGCCATTGATCTCCTGCGAACGTATGCTTTGGGAGAAGTAACAGTGGTGGATACAACGAATAATTTCCTGGCAGCTCGCGAATCAACGATTCTTCGCTAACGTGAAGAGAGTCCAGTAACTCCGGAGATAACTCTTGAAGCCCAACTCTGACCCCTTTGCTAAATAAATTATCTGCCTTCCTCATTGACAGCTCCAGTCTATCATCTCGAAGTTCCGTAGAGAATGTAATGACATCAACAAAGCTATTCAACTTCAAATCTGTCAAGACAAGACTTCTCCAATCACCTTCCAACAGTGATGGTGTCCTGACTGCGTTTATGTTGGTAGAAATGGCCATACAGCTTTGCCGTTCGTGTGGCACAATTTTTCTTGGCCTCCAAAGCTTCCCATGCTCTTCTAGGGCAACTTTTACAGTTTTGACGAGGCTTTTCGGCACGATGAACACGATGTAGGCTTTTTCGGGCATTTTTTCTTTATTTAAGTTGTTTACAGTTTCGAGAGTGGTCGAATTCGTGATGAGTGGAAGTGCGGCGTGCTGAGGAATACATAGTGCACAGTCTACCCTTGTGGCCTTGTTGCCTGGCGAGCTTTGATAGCCGGCTCCGTCAAAATCGGTCCTTGTTATTTCCCGATTTATCATCATGACTTTTATATTCAATTGCTCGTTTTTTCCCCCACTTTTCTTGCTAATTACTTTATCTGTTGTTCTGAGCCGCCCTTTCTTTTTGTAGCATCTTCTGCACCTTCTCTTCATACTCGGATTTCGGTCAGGCCATAACGTAACACCAATCCATCTCGTCATACTCCAAAAAGTACCATGTCACGAGACAGCAGCAGACATAACAGATTCACCAGACAAAACAACACTGCAAACGAACCACTACTAAATCAACGAGACGCGAGTAAATCCCAAACTCCTTCTTATCGATCATTCCCATCTGCAGAGAGCTGGAGTGAAAGCTCAACGATAACACCAACAAATATTCGACATTCATCTTCACCTGAAGAATCATGTAGAGAACCAGCTCCAATAGACGGCGAAGCCCCAGTACCGCCTGATCCAGACTCGTCGAGTCCAACCGACCATGGCTTCACACGGATTCGTGCTCTCATTATTACTTTATCGCTTGGTGTTCTCGTTTTTCTGCAAGCAGCAAATATCTCACTTCTTACAACAACGCAAGGTGTAATCGCTGGTGATCTCGATGCGTACGAAAGTGTTGCGTGGTTCACTTCAGCCTACCTCGTAGCGGCGTCGAGTCTAGCGCCTGTTTATGGCAAACTCAGCTACATTTTCCCAGCTGGATTCTGTCTTTTTGGATCATCGATCATTATGGCTTTCGGGGCTGCCATTACAGCATGGTCGCCTGCTCTTCCAACGTTTCTTGTTGGGCGTGTAGTGACCGGTATTGGTGGTGCTGGGATTTTGACTTTTGCTCAAGTACTGATTCAATTGACTGGTGATAAGCGTAAGGGATTAGCCCAGGGAGTCCTCAACACGGGATATACGATAGGTGTAGCAGCTGGCGCCATCATTGCAGGCGCACTGGAGCCTCATCTGGGATGGAGATCTCTCTTCTGGCTGCAAGTTCCCTGGCTTTGCCTTGCTGGATTTGGACTGCTCTTCGCTATTCCTGGCGCAATCACAAGTAAAGTCTGGGGCGAAGCCAGCACAGATTTTGTTTCAATGAGAACCAAAGTTGCCGGAATCGACTACATTGGAGCAGTTTTACTAGTCGCAACAATCGTAGGATTCCTATACGGCCTCGCATCACCAACTTTCGATACCATTTCAATCACGTGCATCGTCACTTCAATCGCAATCCTCCTCCCTCTCTTCATCTATCAAGAAGCATACCGCCACCCCGATCCAATCGTCTCCGTCAAAGTCCTCAAATCACGAGGTATCCTTCTCTCATGCATCGCCACACTTGGCTACATGATGTCGCGCTGGTCCGTCCTCTTCTACACACCCATCTACGCAACTGCAGTGCGTGGCCTCCCACCAGCGGAATCAGGAAGTCTGCTCATCCCAACCAACTTCGGATTCGCTGTGGGCAATCTCCTTTCAGGTGGCTTGCATATTCGCCGAGCGGGATCCTTCTACGCCGCATGCCTCGTCATATTTGCACTCTTTCCCGCGACTCTCCTTGCAATCGCTCTTACATCTACTTTGACTGTGCCATTGGTCGGGTACTGGTTCCTCCTTTTACTTAACGGCATGGCCGCCGGCGCGGGAATGAATTACACCCTCGCACATATACAGCATCTAACACACCAAGATGTGCGACTCATTGCCATTTCAATATTCTTTACTTTCCGTGGTTTTGCAGGAACATTTGGCGCCACAGTTGGAGGAGGCGTCTTCTCCCGCGCACTGCGCACAGCTCTTGCTAACCGCTTCGCGGAGAAGCGTTTGAAGCCTGCACCTGAGCTACTGAGGGAACTGATGGGCAGTCCTAGAGCTGTGCAGAAGCTTATTGGGTTGCCCCGGGAAGCTGCCGTTCAAGCTTATATCGATGCTTTGAGAACATTGTTCTTGGCTGGTGTGGGACTAGCTCTGTTGACCTTAGTTCTGCAAGCTTGCACGGGGTGGATGGCACCTGAGGAGAATGTCAGTAGCGAGGCTGCAGTAGGCGATGAAAGATTTCCGAACGGCAACAGCAGAGCTAGGAAAGGCGACAGTGATTGGGGAGTAAGGGCACTCAACTGGGTTCGCGGGTCGCGTTCTTCAGAGGAAGAACCATTGTTACACGCTAGATCCAGATGAAATCACTTGCATTACATAGACAACTCTGTATAACAGTGTAGGAACACTGATATTACCGTACATGCATGTCCAAATTCTAAATGTGATATGTTCAATGTGCGGGACAATACGAACCACCCCAGAGCATCCTCCGCCCAACTCCACACCACCACAAACCATCCCAAATGCACCTCCTACCCCCACGTCCCACCACCCCCCCTACCCGCCCTCCTCTGCGCACTCAACCTCCAATCATCCTCCCCAGCAAATTTATTATGCAACGGCTGAATCCTCTCGCCCCTTTTCCTCTTACTCAACTCCCCACCCAACCCCCCCTGCCCCGCAACCCTAAAGAAAGTAGGCGCAGCCTCAACAAGCCACTTCGGCTCAATAGCAGTAACATTATGCATATACTCCTTCGTCGTCTCCACTAAGGAATGATAAATCACATGTTCGGCCGGTTTGCCAAAGAGTGCTGATGAGGGATGCATATAGACGGGTGTACCCTCAACTAGGGTGGTGTAGTTTCCTTCTTGCGATTTGCGGGAGGCGTTGCGGAAGAAGCCTGAGCAGAGGGCTTGACGTACTTGTGTTGTGTTGCGCCCACATGAAATAACCCTTAATTTATGTCTTTCGAAAATTTGGACGAGTTGTTGCCTCACGTCCTGAACACGTTTCATCGCTCGCGGTTGTATGAAATTCTCAAAACACCACGGCGTGCTGAATTTGCTGAGCTTCCACGCATTATACACATTCAACAGCGTGAGATGATCACCATGCTGATCATGAAATTTAGCTTTCTTTTGGTCAGCTTGTTGTTGCTTCTCTTTGGGCCTGTGGAAAACAGTTTGGGTGGCGGAGATCATGGAGACAATCGTTAGCATTTCGTCTGCGCAGCCGAGGGAGGCGGACATGATGAGTGTTTTTGCGAGGGGAGGGTCCATGGGAAAGTCGGCCATTTGGCGGCCGAGGCGGGTGAGGAGGCCTTCTTCGTCTAGGGCGGAGAGGGCGTAGAGTTCTTCCAGCGCCGTCAACATGGTGTTTGTTGGAGGCGGATCCATGAAGTTGAAATGAAGCAAGTCGTTGATACCCATAGCTTTAAGCATGAGAATGGTATTTGACAAGTTCTGGCGTTGAATTTCGGGCACAGTGGTCGGTAGCATCTCTGATTGGAAAGCAGCTTCCGTGTAGAGTCGAAAGCATTTGCCGGGGCCAGTTCTCCCAGCACGGCCAGCTCTCTGTCTGGCTTGGGCCTGTGAGATAGGAGTGACCTGGAGTCTATCCATGCCCAGCTTAGCATCATAAGCTGTCTGCTTGACAAAGCCAGGATCGATAACATAATAGATACCATCGATGGTAATGGATGTTTCCGCAATATTGGTCGCAATGACAATCTTGCGACTTCCAAGTGGCGCAGGATCGAAGATACGGCTAGCTACTTCACTAGGAAGAGCACCATAGATGGGCAAGATGAGCAGTTCCGGTACATTGGGACCAAGCTGCTTCATGCGCTCATGCAATATCTCGCAAGTCGTGTCGATTTCTTCTTTACCAGTTAGGAAAAGCAGTATATCACCAGGCGGCTCCATGAGATGAATCTGCATAGCAGTAGTGTGTGCCGCTTCCAGGTAATCAGATTCAGGCTCGGTCGAGTACATGACTTCAACGGGGAAAGTTCGACCAGGTATCTCCATGATAGGACAGCCATTAAAGTACTCAGAGAACTTCTCGGCATCCAGCGTGGCAGAGGTGACAATTACTTTCATGTCTGGCCTGCGCTTCAATGTCTTTTTGAGGAGTCCAAACAGCACGTCTGTGGCGATGGTACGCTCGTGAGCTTCGTCGAGCATAATGATCGAGTACTTGTTCAACATAGGATCCAAGAGGATCTCTCTTTGTAGGATACCGTCAGTCATGTATTTGATCTTGGTATTCGGTCCGGTCGTATCTTCGAATCGGATGGTGTATCCAACTTCTTCACCCAGTTTGCAGCCGACTTCATCGGACACACGTTGAGCGACAGACATTGCAGCAACACGACGAGGCTGAGTACAACCAATCATGCCATCGTTCGCATACCCAGCTTCAGCGAGGTATTGAGTCAACTGTGTAGTCTTTCCAGATCCAGTCTCACTAACGACAATGAGCAGCTGATTCACCCCAATAGCTTCCAAGAACTGCTTGCGAAACTTGTAAATTGGCAAACTCTCGCGCTGTTCCTTAATCGTCATATTCGTTCGTTTTCCGGTCTGCTTTTCTTGTCCCGACATGATCTTCTTCCATTCCGGCATTGCTTCCCCAGAAGGTGCAGCCCTAGCATTGCGTAAATCACTCGCGAATTTGCGCTCCTCTGGAGCCATCATTGGATCCTGCCATTGAGCATTCAGGTCAACCTTAGCCGCAGCCTGCGCTGCCTTGTCTTGCGCCTCTTGCTGTCGCAAATCTCGGCGCTCTTTGGCCAGGGTTTCGGAAGCTATAGCTGCACGATTCATGGACCCATCTGGAGCTTTTACCACTCGGATAGGTGAAAGCTCGAGGGATAGCTTCGTCTGACCTGCCAGAAATGGTGGCTCTTCGTCGCGAACTTCAATGTCAATGTCCTCCTCCTCTTCAATTTGCCCTTCATCATTGACAGCGGCATTAAAATCGTCATTCAGATCAGGGTATTTGTCTCGGGATATAGCACCAGAAGCGATAAGTTGCTGAATCTCCCACCGCTCTGGTGAAGTCAAACGTTTTCTCTGCCGGGTCACACCTCCATCATAGCCATTTTCGATAACAGGAACAGACGACATGGCCATGGGATCATTAAACCGATCATTCGAGTCTTTCCCCCCCAGGCCCTGAGAGTTGGCCCCAGTTCCAAAATTGGGCATACGCTTTTCCGGCGCAAGATCATGACCAGTAGCTTGATCCACCTCCTTCATAGAAAGACTGATTTTCCCATTCTCCATCTTCAAAACCTTGACCTTGACTGTCTGATTTCTCTCCAATAAATCCGAGGGATGATTTACTCTCTGATCCGCAATCTGCGAAACATGCACCAAACCATCCACCTTGCCTCTCACACCCTGTAAATTGACAAAAGCACCAAAATCTTTGACTCCAGTAACTCTTCCGGTGTAAACCTTAAAAATAACAGGTTCATCGTCAATCTCGGGTGTTGGCGGCCGACGAAACTGATCCTCACTATCATCCCTCCGTCTCCTCCTCCCATGTCTCCTCTCCTCATCCTTCCTCTTGGGTCTCGACCGCCCATATTCATCCTCCTCAAAGATAAAATCATCGTTTCTAGATTTGCGCGGACTCCTCGACCTAGATCTCGACCTTCTATATTTCGTCGATCCCCTCCCTCTTCCCTCATCATAAGGACTCCTGCTCCTCTTCCTCGCCGCACCATTACTATGTCCATTCTTCGGTGCTGGCGCAGTTTTCCCAGCGAGCCCCTCCAACATAGCAAATGTATCGTCCAAATCATCCAATGGCGCCTCCTCCTCCACTTTCACAACAAGAGGATCCTGATCCGCAATAGCCAATCCCTTAAATATACGCGTTTTCTTGTTGGTGGTATCAATAATCTCCAACGTCGAATGCCCGTTACTTTTCTTCTTATTCTTAGGATGCATAGTCAAAATTAGGCGGTCGAGAGACTCGATCAGACTGGGCGGGAAATCTGCGCCAAAGGCATCGAGAGTGGTTTTGAATTCTGCTAGAGAAGGGCATTTCGAATGTTGGTCTATAATGAATTCGGCGAGGGTTTTGTCGTTGATTCCGAGATGGTTTTGAAGTTCGGAGGTCACTTTCGTGACGAGGGAAAGGAGCTCGAGACTCTCAAAGTCGTCCATAATGACGAGGATTAGATGCAGAGCTTCGGAGACTGGAAGAGGATGGGGTGGTAGAATTTAGATAACCTCCGTCTCTTCACCAAGTTGCGGCGAACTTTTGAAGCTTGGCCCAGCGGGAACGCTAGCCTTATTGGGTAGCAATATTCTTGGACGATATAGGTGGGATGATATTGATATTATCTTTCACTTACGTATAGTCATACTGTTTTCTAAGTACACCTGATGTACTTTTAGAGTGTTTATGAAACGTACGGGTTATGTAAACCATTCTCTCGTTGTCAGGGTCAATGGGTTTTACACCTGCAAGTTGAAAGCAAGAATATCTGAAGATGCACAACCGGTATAAAATTTCAGGTAAATATTGTTCTTAATCTATAGAGCTCGCGGTTCTGGAATGCTTGTGAGCTAATCCTACTCGTAGCACTGTTATCTTACATTATACAAGCATAGCCATACCGTAAAACTCCCTACAGTGCCCAAACACCTGACAATACATGACCAGTATCTCAATACCTCCCAGACCAACTTCAAATACCCTGGTACTCCCAACTCCATTGCCAGGGTGTCCCAGAAGGCTCAATGCTCCATGCACCATGCACCAACCATCAATCGCACAGCCTTCTTATCAGGATAGTTATAGTACATTAATCTCCTTCCACCTCTCCTCCACATCCTTTACAAGACTCTTAACACTACTCCCCCCACTACAATCCTTCCAAACCCCTCCATCCCTAACGCACCTCTCCCTCCCATCAAGTCTAACAGTACAACTCACAGACGCATTAACCCCCCGACTATACACCACACTCCTCCTAAGCAACTCCATCCCAAACCCCCCATCCTCCTTACTAGCACAATCATTCAACTTTGCAAAATCCATCCCATGCTCCAATGCACAACCCTCGATCAACTCCCTACTAGGAATATCCTCATACTTTTTAGAAAGACAGAGAGTGAATCCCAAGTTTATTTTCGGATCTGGGTACAGGTTTGCGGCACAGAGTTCTATGATGTTGCCTAAGCATTCGGAGGGCCCATGTTTGCAGAGGACGCCGTCCGGGTCCGAAGGGTCGGCGCTGCCGATGTAGGAGAGCGTGAAGTTTACTTTTGAGGCGGTGAGTTCCATTGTGGGAACTATGAGCCTTTGGAGACAGGCTAGTGCGTCGGGGCATTTGGACCTATCTCGGCATTAGTTCGAAGGCTTTCGAATATGAACTGATGTAACTATACATTATATGTGCTTCCAGTGGAACCAGCTTATCTTCCTTGAGTTGGAGATGTGGATGTCCCTTCCAATCATCAGTCGCCCATATTCTTTCCCCGCCAAGTCGCTCACGGAGAGCTAGAAGAAACAAGATAAAAGCCGTGGTGGATAAACATAACAGTTTGATGCAGTTGCGTGTCCGTAGAGCCATTCCTCTTCGTTCTGGCGGGGGAGCCCGGTGAACAGGAGGGTACCCGTACTTCTCCATGTTGGATATATTCTTGCTTATGTTTCGATCTATTCCTTGAAAGCTCCGTCTTCATAGAGAGTAGCCAGAACATCTAGGTACAGTAACAAGCTTGAATGCAGGGTAGTTGCTGCCGTTCCGGAGGGTGTGGCGCAGGAATGTGGGGTAGCTTTCATCTGTCTAATAGCCTACCTTTGGCAGCAAACGTCCCACATTTCAACGTCTAACGTCCGTCGGGAGTTAAATGTCTTGCAAACTTTTTCATTTCGGTCAACTCAATTCCTCAAATTCACGCACGAAAACTCTCCCCCAGAATCCTCAACGATCTTCATCTCCAAGCAAAGCCTCCGACACTGCCCCTCGGTGCAATTCATACGTCACCTTTCTGCCTGGCACAGCCTTCCATCAAGAATAGACATCACAGAACGAAAGGCGGCCAAATCGCCAGAACCACGACCTCCACAAAACCCCCATCATGGCTCCGATAGCACCCCTCAGCGCCGACTCCCTGGCAAGCCTCATGGCCGCCAGTCTCCCGAAAGACACCTCCCCCCAAATCAAAGGAGCATACGATGCCATCGCTCTAGTTGTCCACGCCGGTATGATAGCCGTTGGCTTCAAATTGAAGGGACTGGGAGAAGATCACACAATAGGTACAGCTATCTCACTACAAATCACAAACAATAATACTAATTATCAAACAAAAGAAGCACACTCCGACTCCTCCTCTCCACAACCCCTCCCAAGCGAATGGAACAGCAGCAACACTTACTCCTTCCGCTACACCCACAACCAATCCTCCCTGGAATACATACTCAAAGTAAACCGCCTCGGTAACAAAGCTGTCATAGACGGTATAGCCCTCGGCGACGACAAACGCACCTCCTTCGACGTAACCATAAAAGACTACATAAGTGAAGGGAACCTACCCTCCTCCCCCTTCCCTACCTCCTCATCCTCCACCAGTACCAATACCACCTCGAACTCAACCTCAGAAGAGAGGGACGACGAAGCCAAACTTACCATCCAACACATATTCATCTCCCCCGGCCGCCTCGCCGACGTCGGCGCCGAACTAAAAGTAAAAATAATCCAAAAACTAGCACCCTCCCTCACAAAAGACGGCTACGAAGAATCTTCCACAAACACCACCACTCAAGAGACAGATCCCACCTCCGGCCGACGAGACCCTTACGCCGATTACCCACGTCGCGAACCCCAGCAACCTGAGTACGACCCCTTGCGACATGAACCACCACCAGCGCGTCCACATCCATTGGCAGATCCATATGCAGGTCCAGATAGGAATCGCCCCTATCCACCTGGTCTTGAACCACCCGGCTTTGAAGATGAGCATGAAATACTACGGGGACCGCGTGGAAACTTCGGAGGAGGGGGAAGGCAGCCGTTTGGTATAGGTGGCGATGATTTATATCCACCAGGGATGGGACCGAATGATGGAATCCGGCCGCATCTGGGGCCGGGTGGACTGCCGCGACCGGGTGGTGGTGGTGGTGGAATGCATCCTACATTCGATGATCCGCTCTTTGGTGGGAGGGGCGGACGAGGTCGTGGTGGTGATATGCAGAATCCCGAGGGGGCGAGGTATGATCAGGTTTATCCGGGGGATCCGCGTGGTGGGCCTGGTGGGTTTCCAGGGGCTGGACATAGAGGTCCGGGAGGTGCTCCACCAAATCCGTTCGGTGGGTTCGGCGGTGGAGATTTCATCTAAAGTATTCGCAGAGGGTTCTGATCAGGCGAAAATGAGGGAGTTTTAATGCATTACGAGTAGGATTGGTACGATCATAGATTGATAATGGGCACAAGGCATGCATGAGCTAGGACATTAACGATAAGGTAAGCATACGATAAAAGAATCCATTGCAACCGTCATAAGACCGTGCTGCTGCTACAGCCCACTGATTTTTGAAAATGGTGAGAATGTGACGCTCATGAAGATAAACATTCAACCCACACGTCCGCCTCAGGTAGCTTAGATAGGACACGTAAAATGGACATGAAATACAAGGTGCTCGGGTTGCCTATTAGAAGATCGCTTTCGACATGATCAAGTCGCTGTAATCTAGTCCGCTGCAATTAACCATATCAAAGAAGCATTGTACCAATAGGAAAGGGGGCACAGAGAGCCGTGACTTGCAGTGGGGTCCGCAGCTGGTGTGCAAGGGTTATCGCTCGTCATCGTCAGCATACGCGCAGTTTCCTTTCTAGAAGTTCATCAAATCTGTAGACACCAAAATTAGCACTCATCCACACAACAAAACTCTCTTCAAATGGAAAGCACATGCCTCTCCCAAAAAGCGCCCTCTTACTCCAATCCATAGCCAGCAAAACCCTAGTCCTAAAACTAACACTCTGCGCAAAATAAATACTCCTCCACAGATAAACAGCAAGTAAACCCCCACTAAAGCTCAAACCATTAATATCAAAGATAGCAGCATTCCCCACATAAGCCAGACTCCCCATATGCTTATACTCAAAGGCCTTATAAACCGCTTCATCCAAATCACCGTAATCCATCTCATTCAGTGTCATCCCAGGCGCCGCATGTGCTAATTTTGTGAATTTTCTACCTAGGTATTGACCTTGTTGGTGAGCGCGTTGAGCTGTCGCAGGGAGGGATGTAAGCTTTGAATCGATTTGTTTGAGGAGTTCGTGTAATTCGCCAAAGTCGAGGGTTCCACTTTTATCTTTGTCGTATTCGCCGAAGAGTTGGTCCAGGCGGCGGAGGTGGTCTCCAGATTGAGGGAACCTTCTTTTGACTCTTTGAGCTACTTTACGCCAGTCTCCATAAGTTATGGTCATTTCTTCGGGGTTTTTACCCTTTTCCCATGCTAACGTGCGGAGGAATGTGACGATGTGTTCGGAGACGTTATTTTGCACTGTGGAGCAATCGCCTATGGCGTAGACGTCTCCGAGTGGGGCGCCTATGAGTCGGAGATGGGAATCTGTTTCCAAGGCGTGTCTGTTGTTTTGTCCTTCGAGTTTCTTGGCTAGTTTTTGGGCCAGCTCGGTTTGAGATACCCCTGTTGACCAGAGACAGAAGCCCATTGGTATTTCCTTGGTAACGATTTCACCTTTTGAATCCTTGGCTGAGAATAAAATGCGATCTTCTTTGACTTCCTGGACACGTGCGTTTGTTTGTACGTCAACGGAATCGTGTGCGAAGCGCGCTTCGGCAAAGCGGGAGAGTGCTTCATCATAGGTATTCAAGATGTGACCCCTACTTTGGATGAGGTGGACTGAAATTTCGCAGCGCAGGATTTTGGGAAAGTGGTCGATTAATAGATCTTCGTTTAGCATGTCGTAGAGTTCAGCTGCGAATTCGACGCCTGTTGGCCCACCTCCGCATACTACGAATGATAGAAGTCGTCTGCGTTCTTCGTCGGGGGTTGTGGGGAGAGCTGCAGTTTCAATATTGCGGATTACGGTGTTGCGGATGAGACGGGCGTCGGTGATGTCCTTGAGAAAGTGGCAGTTCTCTAGTCCTTTCACACCATGAGGATTGGTAATTGATCCTGAATAATTATTAGTGAAGTGTTATTTTATTTGAGTAGTGGTCGACTCGCCAACGCCAACAACGAGTTTATCGTAGGGCAGATAGAAGTGCGATTTACTCCCGTCAGGATTGACAGATGAGCACTCAACCAATTTCTCGGAAAACTCGACATCCTCAGCCATAGCCTTCAAGAAATGTCCGTTGACCCTTCCAATGATTTTCCTCACAGGCTCAACCAGCGATCTCATTTCCAATGTGCCCACAGTCGCAGACGGCAGCATCGGTGTGAACAAGAAGTGATTCGAGGGTGATACAACGGTGACATGATATTCATCCGGATTGATAGTCTTGAGTAGCGCTACACTGCCCCATCCAGTCCCCAATATAACCAGTTTAGGTTTATGCTTCTGGTTTTTCTTCTCCGGTGAGTCGTCATCGTCAATTTGATGTTCAGCGATTGGTAGATCCTTCGGCCCACCGATTCGGGGGGATAAAGCCAGGTGAGATATAGCGATCCCTTCAGTCACGGGCTCTGTTTTGTAGGTCGAAGCGTCGTATATGAAGAAAATGACTACGGCTCCGCCAATGGCGGCTATGGTAAGTCCAAAGTAGAAGAAGGCTTTGATGGTGTAGACCGCGAATCGAGATTTTGGTTTAGGCATGTGGGGGCTCATGATTGTGCGGAGAGTCTGGTGCGTTGTCCTCTGAGGCCATTGAGTTTTGCTTGTTCGACGAATGCTGCTGGCTGAAAGTAGACCTGTTGTCCGCCATTGGTACGTCGTTTGAGAGTTGCTGAACTGTCGCGCCTGGGATATAACTGGACTGGACAGCTTGGCCGGCCTCGAAAAACGTTGTCCTTGAGTTCGAAGCAGAGTGTGCAGCTTCTCTCCCGGACGCAAAGCTCGGAACGAGCAGAGGGACATGTTGAAGATAGTGGGCGCTTCTCGCAATCCGCGAGTGCGCAGGTGGGATTGGAAATACCAATGGGTAAGAGGAGTCCTCAAGGTAACGACATGAGGTGGAATAGAAGCTGCAGAGAATAGAGAAGCGTAATGTTTGAAGAGTCCCCCGTAATGTTGATAAGGGACGAGAACTTTTCAGGAACACTTTGGTCTCAGGTAGTTCGTTGCGATGATGTAGCTAGACCCTTAGCTAATCAGCGGTAATCGCCGGCATTCGTGGAGGAACTCCAGACTCTACTCTAAGAGCTTCAATTAATGAAAGCATTTGTTATATATCATTCTCAACTCCAAAATACACGCAACTGATCCAGTGATACTTTACACACCAGCTTTGGGTGTAATTCTAGCTACCATCGCCTTTGTTAGATCTTTGACCCCTGTCGTACAGCGACGTCAGAGTCAGAGCTCCGCGTTCTCTCAACTTCAGCGCAGCTTCACGAACAACAAACAAATACTGAACACTAATGGCCCATTATCCGAAAACCTCGGCCACCCAATGGCGAAGATTCAACGATAAACAAACACAACCAGACTAAACAATTGATGTTCTCTTGGAAACAGGTATCATCTGGACAAACCCCACCCGGATCCCTGGCAATGGCGAGCTTCATACGCATACGAGCTCTCACTAGAGCTTCCAAAGCTCCAATGAAGCTCAAAATGTCACTATCTATACCAATACGCTTCATGTCCACAGACAAAACCCACCCCTCCTTCGCCCCCTCCTTCAAAATCTTCCACGAAGTCCCCGCCTTACGGCAATACCGCAAAACCCTCACCACCACGCAGCGAACCGTAGGTCTAGTCCCCACAATGGGCGCCCTCCACGACGGCCACCTATCCCTGGTCCGGCAAGCCGCCACCGAAAATACAGACGTCTTCATATCCATCTACGTAAACCCAACCCAATTCGGCGTGTCCGAAGACCTATCCACTTACCCCAAAACATGGGAGAGTGATATGAAGCTCTTAGAAATTGTGGATAGGGAATTAGCTTCTACGAGTGGTTGTGGGAGGATCAGTGCTATTTTTGCGCCGAGTACGGGGACTATGTATCCGACGTTACCGCCGACAAGTGAGGTTGATGGGAAGGGGAGTTTTGTTACTATTACGCCTGTGGGTGAGGTGTTGGAGGGGAAGACGAGGCCGGTGTTTTTTAGAGGGGTTGCTACGGTTTGTATGAAGTTGTTTAATATTGTTACTCCGGAAAGGGTGTACTTTGGGCAGAAGGATGTGCAGCAGACGGTCATTATTAAAAGGATGGTCAAGGACTTTCATATTGATACCGATGTCAGGATAGGAGAGACGAAGCGGGAAGAGGTAAGAAGATACCCATGGAAGTCTGCTTCCGAGTAAATGCTAATTATCTCTAAAACAGGATGGGCTAGCAATGAGCAGTCGAAACGTCTATCTCGGTTCCCGCCGACGAGCCGTAGCAACAGTCCTCTCCCAAGCCCTCTTCGCAGCCCAAGAACAATACCTCTCCCACAAGAAGACTTCCCGGGGCGATATTTTGTGGATAGCAAACGACATCATCAATGAGGCTGTTGCAAAACAGGAGGAGTTACCTTCAGAGCAAAGAGCCCGCTTCGAAGTAGACTATATATCCTTAGCTGATCCGGAGTCCCTAGAGGAAGTTGATGAAGTTGAGCCATCGAGGGGAGCGGTGCTGAGTGGTGCGATTAAGATGTTGCCGCTTGAGGATCCGGTCGATGGGGAGGATACGGGTTTGGGTGGTGGGATTGGGAGTGTGAGGTTGATTGATAATATCGTGTTGAGGGAACAGGCTGTGTGACGTGGTGGACATTTACCGAATTATGACAGAATACGTTTGGTAGGTGCTAGGCTTGCAGAACGAACCAACAATAAACGCGAAGCTAAAGATAGAGGGATGTCGAAAGATGTCTTTTAAGTTGTTCGAAAAAGAAATTCATTTTTCAACCCTGTTTTCATGCTCCTTAAACTTCCGGACAAAATATAACACTGCCAAAAAGAAAACAGCTTGAGAGCGCTTGTTTTGCGACCACTAACGTCATAGTTCCTTGTATCAGCAAAAATCTTCTTCACGCAAAAAAATAAATAATCCATTGATGAGAGTGGGACTCTGTACGATACCATATTAGAATTTACTTATTATGGAAAAGAAGTAATATTTACTCACCGAACCCACGCCAGTTTCCTGAACAGGAGTCATGTGTTAAGCTGTAACCTTAACCTGTCGCCTTAACCGCTCGGCCATCTCACCAGATTTTTGTTTGTTATATGAGGAATTGAAAATATATTATGGTCGGTATTGTTGGGATTGGGTACTTTCTGACAATGACATCAATCCGTTTGTAGTATACATGTATGTGTTTCCCAGATGAGCGTTCCATCGGATAAATGAAACTCAACGACTATATCTATATGGCCTCCAGCTGTTAGGAGTGAGATTGCGTCGAACCTGATAAACTCCCAATGATACAAAGTCGATTTATTTTTAAAAAAAAAGCTAGGTTTCCAGCACGCCGGTGGGTACTACACATCATTACCTCTATATTGAGCTTGAATCGGAACCATTATTCTAGATACCATCTTGCGGGAAGTATTCCTCAGACCCATAAACTCACCCTCGCGTAAAACTTCCCCATCCAAATCAACCTCAAAACCTACCCAATCAACCTCACCCTATCTTTTCAATAATCCCCAAATCACCAACAACAACCCAAACCCCAAACTCCAAAATGTCAACACCAAAAAAGAAACCCCTCATAGCCCTCGATCTCCTAACGCGCTCCCAAAAAGACCCCTCTGACGCCCTCGAAATATTCAAAACCAAAATCCTTGAGCGGCCACTCTTCCTAAAACCCACCTCCCCTTCAGAGCGCACAACATCCGACGCACGCTCATCCCGCCAAAAAGTCCGCTCACTAGAAGCTCAAAAAACTCGAAAGAATCCCGGGAAACCACGTCCCCTTTCCGCGAAACAAAAGCGCGCATTACAAATATACGCCATACCCAAACCACAACAAAAATACGAGATTTACATCCCCCTCCACCGCATGTGGTGCGGCTACATTAGAGAAATATTAGGTATTGATATCAAGAAAATAAGTCCAGAGGGTTATGGGCGGTTTGTAGAACCAAAAGGTGCGGGACCACTTCTTGCGTCTGCGGATTATCATGGTGCGTTGGTGGAGGTTGTGAGGAGTAGGTGTGTTAGTCGGGTTGGGTTGAGGGGGATTGTGCTTAGGGATAGTAAGTTTACTTTTGAGGTTGTTACAAGGGGGAATGAGGTTAAGGTTGTGCCGAAGGAGCATACTGTTTTTGGGTTTGAGGTGCCGCTTTTTGATGGGGAGGAGGAGGGGAAGGAGGGGGATGGGGTGGTAGGAGAAGGAGAGGGAGGGGAAGTGGAAAGGAAGTTTAGGCCTTTTCGCTTTGAGATTCATGGGCATGCTTTTGAGGCGAGGGCACCGGAGAGGGTTACTAGGAAAGTGGCTCCGCATATTCCTAAGGATTTATGATGGATGGGCTTATGATGGATGGATTATGTATGGATGATGGTATGGCGTATGGTATGGCGTTTACTTGGGTTTTGGATTTTTGATACCCTTTATGTAAGTGTGTACGGCATCGAATTATGTGCTAATTCTCCCTTATGGTTCTCATTCTCGAAGACGGTCACAAGTGTCCCTATTATGCTGGGGCGATGTCAATAACGTATATTTGAGGTTGATCAACAAAATTGATCACAGCATATACTCCATATCGACATAGCCTTCCTTACTGTGCCAAAGCCAAAACAACGCAGAAAACATTCTCCAAGAAATCATAAAAGCCCTCCTGATATCGCCATATTTGCTCAACTCCACCAATTGCCAGGCGCTACCCCTACTCTCGCTTCCTCTTCAGAGAGGTCTCCTCCAACCTACCATATCCCCTCGCCGTAACATCAAGGACGTACTCGGTAACCCTCCCCTGCTGTACCTCCTCAACTTCCACATGAGCACCCACCTCCAGAAGAGTCCTGATCCTCTGAACTACTCCTCCAACGTAGCTAACGTAGCTAAGACATTCGCGCGTACCCGGTGCAATCTCCACCACAACTTCAAACACCCCAAGACTCCGCAACGTCCCCCCAGAAATGTACTTCCCGAGATCATGCTGATAGGGAAGTACACCCCAGCCAGGGGGGCTATGGGGTAAAAAAATCGAAAGAGGTTTCTTGTGGAGTATACTCAGTGCTTCTGATGTGATTTGTTTGTTTAGGAGCAGTACTGTTGGGGTGGTGAGTGAACGCCTGAAGGGAGTGATGGTGCTGGAAACTGAAGATTTATTGAGGAGGTACTGTGGTAGGGGACTATGATGCTGCTTCTTCCACTTATTTATCGGGTTAGCTGTGGTAGTTTTCCCCTGGTTTTTGGGAATTGCGGAGGTGAGTTTGTTGATGTCGTTGTAGTCTAATGCGGAATGGTAGATCACGTCGCGTAGCTCGGTAGGGAGAAGCATAAAGCGAAAGATATGGGGTTTGCGGGTATAGGATGTTGTGATTGGTGTCATGCTTGCGTGTGATGTTGTGTAGGGTGTGGTTGTGAGGGGTGTACGGGCTTGATTGGTCTTCACGACGTTGGTTGTTGTGGTGTGCTCCATTGTGGATGGTTGTTGTTTGTGAGGATTGGTAATGAAAGATGAAAAGGAGACACCGGGAACTTGCTTTATGAGAAGGTGGAAAAAAGGGTATTGACTTCTTGGTGTTGAACGGTTGTAAGCTTGTAAGGCAAACACACCCTTTTAAGGTTGAACACTGCTTCGTCCACATTCGCTATCACTTACACAGATGTCCTTTCCGGGACTAATATGCGGACTCTGGGGGCTTGACGGGTCTTATCATATGGGTAACCCAGGGGCCCCAACAGACCGCCCGATTTTAGCCGTCGCCGTCGGACGGTCTGTTCAACGAACAGGCCTGGCTTAACCGTCGGACGGCTGATTTAATGTTATTAAACCGTCGGTCCTATTAGGCGGAGACGGTCTGGAAGAGGCTTAGTATTCCTATATATTCCTAAATAGGCTAGAAAAAGAGGTATCTAGCCTGGTTAGGAAACTAAAACTACTAGTAAGTTTTTCTTTCCTTATTATACTTACGAATACAGTCCTGAATAGCCTAATAATTATAGAATAGACTTAGAATAGGGTTTATAATAAGCTCTAAGAGTTATAGCTAGGTAGGTTAATACGTAGTAGAGATAGGAATATAAAATATTATAAAAACTTACCACTGAAAAAAGCGCTAAGACCGCGAACCGCTACCAAACCGCTACTAATAGGGGCGGTTAGGCGATTAGACTAGGCCTGTTAGTCCGTCCGACGGTCTGAAAAAGCCCCCTGAACAGGCCGACGGTTTATTAAAGACGGGCGGTCTGTTAGGGACCCTGGGCTGACCCTTTCACATAAAAGTATTTCACTACCGTCTACACAAAACCTATGTCTTACGCTAATCATGTTGTACTCATTCAAATTCCCAATTCTTTGTCACTTCTTTACTTCTGTTGTAGTATTCCCAACCATAATAGTAAGTGAAAAACAGCCCTTTCAATCCCCCTCAAATCGAACTACCTAATCTAAGCACGCCCTACAACAGTAACACCAATAACATACGTAGTATATTCCCCTTCCCCTTCCAAATCTTCAACCTCCACTTCGGCAGCACCCGGCACCAACAAACCCCTTATCTTCTCTACCACTTCCCCCAAAAAAACATCTCCACTCTCCTATTCGCAGCACTCTCAAGTACAACTTCAAACCCACCAACCTTCTGGAGCGTCTCCGTGGAAATATACGTATCAAGATCGTGCGGGTGTGAGCGTGATTCTATAAACGCCATACTATTCCGACTCGGCCAGGTAATTACGAGGGGTTTCTTATTCCTAAGGATATACAATGCTTCCGCCGTGATTTGCTTGTTTAAAAGAAGCACTGTAGGGGTAGAAAGCGGACGTACTAGACTGGCGGTTACATCGTCGACGGTCGGTTGTGCATAAAACCAAGGCGGAAAGTGGGTTTCCTTTGCGAGATCGTCCGATACTTTCGCAATACAAAAGGCGTCGGAGTTGTCGCGGACTGCCGATGTGAACTTGTTGATGTCGTTGTGGTTGAGGGCGTGATTATATATTATGTTACGCAATTCGGCTGGGAGACGAAGGAAAGCACAGGATTGTTGGGGTTTGCGCAGCTCGGGCGCCGGAAGTAGAAGGAGGGGGGAGAATCGGGGTTTACGGGTACGAGTCGTTGTGGTTGTTGTTACAGTCGTCTGTGTGGTCGTGGTGTCTGATGTGGTGTATGCAGTTGTCGTTTGTGTGGTTGTGGTGCGTGTGGTGCCTGTAGCTATGGTGGTGTCTGTCTTCACAACGGTAGTGTTTATAGCGTACTTCATCGTAGATTGTTATTGATTCTGAACTTTGTAAATGAAGTTTGTGGTTGAAGAAAGGAAGAAGGTAAGGGAGCTATCCTTTATAAAGCCATCCACGGAAGCGCTTCCAAATCCTGGTGTTGAGGTGTTCATTCTGGTCACGCTATATTAATTCGGAGTGTAACACCATGTATATGCGCCATTGCACTGATAACACTATTAGTATAAAACTGTCGTTTAGCAAGTTATAGGGCCTCTGGGCAACGCACTGCTTACTGCTTTATTAACACTTTGCGTAAATATGTTTTACTCCCATATCAACAATCATCCATACCAAACCAATTAAGTGTTTTCACAATCAGGCCATCGAGGCTTCGCTACCACTAGTGACCACGACATCATTCCCACTGGCATCTCATATAGAAATGTATATCCGCCTTTCCAGAGTGATCTCTATAGGTGGTTTGTTGGTGTCGTTCCAGTCAAGGCATTAACTGTAGATTTCGTTACGGAGTTTGCCTGGTAGGGTTAGGAAGGGAAGTCGGTCTGGTCTCGTTCTCTGTCTCTTGGCTGACTGCGGGTGCGGGTTTGATTGCGAATTTAAATGCAGGTTTGAAGTGCCATTACTAAAGAGCCGCCATCTCTTTTGGGTAACCACAGGCAAGCTGGAAGAGGTGCGTTACTAGTAGGGGCAGAGCGCAAGCACTGATATAAGACGAATCTTGCACAAGAAGTTACTAGTACGCACTTGGGGCCTGCGTCCTGCATCAAGCAGGCTTCACTTAATCAAATCCTCATCCCTTTGTCACTTCTTCAACTCTGTCGTAGTACTCCCACCAAAATGATACGTAAAACAACCCTTCGGCTCCTCCACAAATTTGGCCCCTGAAAACACCTCCTTGATGTCCCTAGCAAGACCACTCCCCATATATTTTTTCACCATCACCGGAATCCTGATACGAATGATTTGGGGTGTGGTTCTGATCCTTAAAAACACGAGCCTTACTCAAAGTCTGTGCGGAAATGTATTTCCTGATCGGGTGCATGACATGAAACTGTTCCCTCAATGCCGGCCATTGGATATCCAGTGGTATCAACGTGAGAAACGCAACCGCTTCTGTCGTTATCTGCTTATTGAGAAGGAGTACCTTGGGAGTGGTCAACTGCTTTGGTAAAAGCGAGGATATGATTGACTGCGGAGTGATTGTCGATGAATAATCACGGAGGTGGCGCCCATAGTGGCATCGGGCATATGCAGGATAATAATTTTCTCCAGTATTCGGAGCTCGAATACGAGGGCTCCGTTCTTCTAAACGATCTTGGGCCTTCTGAATGCGTTCTTTCGCGGCATTCAGGGCTGAGAGGGATACATTGATGTCGTTCCAGTCGAGACAGTAGCTGTAGATTTTGTTGCGCAGTTCGCCTGGTAGGTCTAAAACGCGAAATTTGCCCCGGTCTTTTGTTCGACTGCGGGTTCGAGGTGCCATTACAAGAAACCAATGCTTTTTTTATGAGGGGGGGACTCAGCTGCAGATATGCAAACATGTTATGTAGGCCCGGGAGACAAACAATTAGATCACGCGCACAGGGCACGACAAGTTGCTCGTGGGCACGTTGGGTTACATCATGTGCTGCACAGCACGTTGCTCTACAATCAATGTCTGGGCGATCCTCCGCTTCAATCCGGCTCTTTTTTCTTTCTCTACTGACCCTTCCACTATTCCTTCCTGTTGAGATATTCGAAATCGTCAAGGTAATGGCATGTCGTATTTCCGGTCCAAACTAAAGTCGATATCATCAACTTCTTCGACCGCGATCTCTACATTGTCAACCAAGGGCGAGTACAGATATTCTAGCTAAAACTGTATGTTAATAGGGCCGAAGCAATATAGAGTACGGAGAGAGCACTTACATCAATCTTGTGCTTATTGAAATAGTCCATATCTTCATTCCTCACTTGGAACCTGATCCGTAAGTGCTTCAGATTGCAACGCCTATGTCGTGGCTCCAAACGTTGTTTATGAGAACCGGGTCCATTATGAACAGTGAATGTACAAAGCAGGCCTTGACGAAATAGATCGAACATGGTTTGCATGGGAATTTTTCGCCCTGAGATCCACTGAGTAAGGTCATCGAAGAGGTTTGTATAGTGCCCCTCAGGAAAAAGTTCCACTTTCTTCTTACGATGACCTCGAGGTGGCGAATCTGCCTGAATGTTCTTTGAGATAAGAATTTGTCCAGCGAATACATTGAGTATAGCTGATCATCAAAAAGTGGCCAATGAAGGATGAGCGGTTTTGAAAGAAGGAGTTTGTGTGTTTCCTCATGGATCTCTTTGTTGACAAGCAAGAGTGAAGGCGTTGAGTATGCCGGAGTTGGCTGGAAATGACCAAGGACGTTGATGACTACTGCGTAATTCTTAGGTAGAATGCGATCGAAAAGAATCTCTGGATATCGTTCTAAGCGTAAACCTCTATCTGGGTCCATCTCCCTGTCAACTGTTTCCAATCGGGCTCGACGTTTGTTGATCTTCCCTTTCAGACCGTGTATCAACGCTGTCAGTTTGTTAATCTCATTCCAAACGTGGAGTGCTAGTTCGTAAATCATATTCCGCAACTCTCCAGGGAATTTGAGGAAGGGGAAAGTTGTTTTTCTGGCCCGTTCTTGACTTCTGGTTTCTGGAGCCATCGTGATGGGGAAATGTGGCATAACAGGACTGAGATTTGTACGCGTCTTAACATGCAGCAACAAATAACGCGGGTGGCAAACAAAGCAGTTCGACAATCCAGGCTGAACAACCGCCTTAAATCAAGTTTGTTTGTAATCCAATGAGGATGACTGTACTCACTGGTCGGTACTCTAAAATTCTCTTGTGCCCAGCAAAGCTTTCCACTCAATCGACGTTTATACATGACCGCCTAGGAAGTTAATTCTTCAGCATCTGGAATGAACTCCTATAAGGCTATCGAGAGAGTCAATCGGTCACATGCTAGCTGTTGGCTCCACCACAATAGAGACTTCAACCTCAGATTGGCATCCTTCTTTTTCCCAAATAGGTCGAGTTCCTGCTTTCTCCCACGCATGTTGAGTTCCTTCTTATTCCCAAACAGGTTGAGCTCCTTCTTTTTCCCAAACAGGTTGAGTTCCTTCCACCTCCGCCAGTCTTTCAGCTGCTTCCATCTCATGGATTGCAGATCCTCCAGACTCGCTTTTGTCTTTGCTCTGGAATACGGAGTAGAGATGTGGTGGGTGGGCTTGTACGCTTCTGCCGATTTCTGCGGAGAGTAGTAATCCAATTCCGAGAAGGAAAGGTCCGATAACACCAATACTGATACCGGCTTGGGCTTTGGAACCAAGAAGGCCAGAGCTCGTTTTTGGGTTACCAATTTCTGGGTTACCAATTGAAATTGGCCCGAAAGCAGCGGATGGGGCCACCACAGTGGACTGTATGGGGGAAGACGTCGCAGATCTGTGTGGATGACGAAGGGCCTACAGTATAGGAGGCTACAAGTGCCGCAGGTGCTGGCCCAGAGAACGGCATTGTGCACTTAAAAGTGCTCTCCGTTATTTCTATACAGCACTACCAAAGTTGGAGGGTGTCGTTGTACATGATATTTTGTGAGGGTATATTAGCTGTTATTGAAAAGTCTAGCGAATACTACCAAGCGAGGTTTCCAAAGGAAAGGAACACGTACTGCAATTCGTATTGCGCATTCCGGAAGAGTAGGTTGCGTCAGTGCATCCTCGGACGTAGTCTATCCTATGTCAGTTGAGAATTCCGAGTTGACTCGAGAGTGTTGGAAGAGGAAGGTATTTGGACACTCGTGTCCCTTGTATTTGCCCACGGCAAAGCCGCAGATGCCATTCTGATAACAGGTGTGACCAGGTGAGCAGCACGATGCTACCCCCTTGTTCTTATAACGTTAGCCACGGAGATCCCAGATTCTTTATTGCACGAGAAGTTTGGGTATTTACAGAGCTGGAATCCAGACCACTACATGGCTTCTGTAAAACATTCAGTCCGATAGTGTTATTTGCGCACCAAGCGCATCTTGCTGAGGATGCTCGCGCTGATAGTACCTGATTTGATCTTGGAGAAGCAGCTGCTTGATACGAGAAAGAGAGTAAGAGAAATGTGACGGAGTAACTAGAGAAGTAGACCATGCTGTCAAATTTGAACTACCAAATATTCTGCAAATCTTGAGCTAGCTGTAACTTCGAACTATGCCAGTCAAAGAAGCATTGGCTTTGTAGACGGGAACAGGCTGGATCTAGTGAGGGGTACATCCATAGAATCGTGCCCAAAGTTTTAGCACCTGCCTAATCGGGCTTAGCGTAAGAAGTCACTATATCCTAGTGGAATACCCCTTAATTTCCAGGGGGTTTCTACTTCATTTTCCCAGGGCGCTAAGCTCCAGGGTCTTAAAGCTTAAAGTTTAGGGGACCTCCACTACCATTTAGCGTCCCCTACAGTCACCTCTCACATCCGGTGGTTAGTGCCCGCAAGGCTTAAATGTTCAAATACTCTCTATTTGATGTTATTGACCTACCAGAGTTCTTTGTTAGGTTGTACATACGTTTCACACACCCAGTAAAAGGCGTAGACTAACCACCGGACGTGGGAGGGTGCTGTAGAAGTTTAGGCAACGCCCCCTAGCTGTGTAGCGGCTTTCTACGCTAGGCCCAATTAGGCAGGTGCAAGAACTTTGGGCACGATCCTCTGTATGAGTTGGACAATTTACAGCCAGTCCAGCCTCTTGTTAGAATACTCTGCAGAGCCACCAATCCTGCATGCATATGCGATGGGGTATGCCTTTCGCTTAACGCCTTGCGCCCTGTTTCTGTGCCAGGTTTTCATGTAGTTAACGACTTTCCCTTTTTTACTGTTCGTTATGCCTAAATTTAGCAGCAACACATGCGGTACAGCCACCACAGAAAGAGATCGCCAATCACTACTGCATCTCTAAATGCAGTATGGACCAAAAGAGACCATTTTGAGACAGAGAGTCTAAACGCAGTAAGTATATAAAGAGCTTGGACCGATAGCGTAAGAGACAAACTATTTAAAGATAGCAGAATAGGGTAGATAGCGTAGAAGCGCGAGATAAATTCAAAAAAGCAAAACGTATCGAATAAGAATAAGGATATAATAAAAAAGAAATATGCAGCCCTAGTAGGCGTGTTTAGGGAATCGATTGAATCTAGACTAGGTTTCTTGTTCAATGTAGCTGGATAATATTAGATAGAAGTTTCTCTAGCTTAGTAGTAATTAATTAGTAAACTATTGTCCGTATATATAGACTAATATATTATTAATATTAAACTAAGGTCGTTATTACCTATATAAATTATTAATTCTTCTACTTTATAGTATTAAATATACTTGCTATATAATATATATTGAAGGAGTTAAAGATATAGTAATCTAAGTAGCTAGTAAAGTTAAAACTATTATTATTGTTTAACTATTAAAATTATCCAATTAGAACTAGTCTATACCTTTATATTATATATTACTACTATAGAGTTAGTACTCTTATATACTATTTAGTACTAGTAAGATTGGATAGAGAATAACAAATATACTATTATACTATTATACTATTATACGTTACCGATATAGAGAATAGTACCCTAAATAAAATAAAATAGTATACTAAGTCTTCAACCCCGAACCTATAGCTTGGGCAGAAATGCGCCCCGAACCGAACCGTGGGGATCAACCCCATTTAGGATCTCGCGCCTACAGCTTTACTACTCAACTCTTACCTACAACTGAATGTCTACTTTGTCTTTGGACTAGTACTGACTGAGCTCAATACTGCAGCAGAGTGCACCATCGAAGAAAAAACTGTAGCTTCTGAGAATGCAATCAGCATGTGATGGTCAAGTTGGAAGTTTCCCAGATTGTAGTCGTAACACTTCGAGTGTCTTGCAAATCCCTCCCAGAACTACACAACTCACCTATGAGGTCAATCTACTTTGCCCGCTATGCCAGAAGAACTTTTCTCATCTTCACACCTTGTTTGCGGCCGGGAGGAGAAATCCGGCCCTGATCGGAGAATACAACATCTCAAGGGACTTCATTGTGTCACAGAGTGGCTGCCCAGTATGTCATGCCATATATCATGCTCGCTGTGTCGCCTACGAGCGGGATAAATTTGCTATGGATGGCGCCGAAATATGGATTGTCAACATCTTGAACAGTCACGAAATATCCCGCGCAAAGGACTACCACCCAAAAGACTTTACGCCGGCTCTGTTCATCCTTCCGGGAATTCGATCTCGGAAGCAGATCAAGGTCGTTAGTTACGCGTACAGACCATACCGTGAGAACGGATTGTTCATGCCCGTGTTTTCAGCTTCTCAAATCCCACCTACACCATATACTGCGCGACTGTTGGACCAAGGTCAGGTGGAGTTCGGAGTTTGTAGGTACTGGATCGAAAGATGTAGTACGGGGCATGATGGGTGTCGCACACCGCCGCCTTCGAATCTTCCAGGATTGAAAGTCATCGATTGCCAGCTCATGATGCTGGTCAGGTACCCTCCACGGTGTCATTATATCACGCTGAGTTACGTTTGGGGAAAGCAGACTAGCGCAGCTCGAACGGTCAACGTTGGTGATGCGTTCCCTGAACGTTCATGCCCTAGAGTGATTCGAGATGCCATCGCCGTCACCAAGATTCTCGGTTATCGATATCTCTGGATCGACAGATATTGCATTGACCAGAATGATGCAAAGGACAAGGAATCGCAGCTTGCAATCATGGATCTGATCTATGAAACAGCCACGTTGACATTAGTTGCGGCAGCTGGGGAGGATGATCAACATGGACTTCCTGGTGCCGGCACACAACCAATCGTATACAGGGAATCCCAGCCAAGGGTCCACATTGGGGACCTTACACTCGTTTCCACCCTACCAGATGTCACATTCCCCATCCATAGATCCAGATGGGTTAAACGCGGGTGGACATACCAAGAAGCAATGCTTTCCCGTCGTCTCCTTATCTTCACGCCGATTCAGGTCTATTTCATCTGCAGATTGAGCAGTCGATGCGAGACGTTCCCCGTAATGCCAGAATTGAAATTGGATCTAGCAACAGAACTGACCATTCAGAACTTGTTCAACAAGGATTCGTATGCGAATAAAGCGAGCCGTCACTTTGAATTTCGTCAGTCAGTTCATTGTGCAGATTTTGAAAAACACACTGAGATGTACTCATCGCGCGATTTAACGTTCGAAACAGACGTTATGAATGCGTTCAAAGGAATATTGCGAAGATCTCAAGTTTGGACCTATTGGGGAATACCTATACTTCCGGAAAGCTGCTCGTTGCATGTCTCCAAGACATCGATAAGTGTCAATATGCCTTCCACATCAGCACTTACGTCTCCGATACTAAAGGATGAAATAACATGCAGTTTCTTAATTGGACTATTGTGGAGGAATGAAGCTTGTGAAAGTGAAGAGGACAGGCCACGATGGGAGGCAGTCCGACGGCAAAGCTTGCCATCCTGGACTTGGCTTTCTGTCAAGCATGGAAATATTCGTTGGACTACAAGCTCTAAAAATCCGAGGGCCGAAACAAGCTTCTTCGAGCTAGCAAAAAAGTACTGCACGACTCGGGTGGAAGTGAGAACGCAACCTAAGAATGCTTGGACTTCAATCGCTTCAGCTTGGATTGCTAGCTCTAGCAAAATTCTCCCTGCGATTGGGAACCATTTAAGGATGACAGGTCGAACCGCCGATATCGAGAAGGTCATGGTGAAACAACATAATAGGGATAGCGCCCGATACACCAGCTTCTACGTCAAAGGCCGAGAGATACCTCTAGAAGATTGCTCAAATGCCCTCATTGACTGTGATGAGGACCTGGACAGCCTTCCACAGCACCTTAAGACTATAGCTTGTGAGTCGATGTGTGGTCAATATGTGGATATAGAGTACAATGTAGGAAGCCTTTCTTGGAAGCTGGTCGTCGTGATCGATTTACGTGAAGTTGTCGTAGAAGGAGCTACAGAATGTCTTGTCATCAGGGCGGCGGCAGACCTTCAAACTTACAAGAGGGTTGGCGTGGCAGGTATCTTTGACAAAGAGCTAGTGATGAAAGAAGAGGTACTGTTACTGATGTAGATCATAAATGTGTAAATCAATATTAAGACGAAGCATGGATCGGAGTGAGTGACTCTGATTGCTTGCCGAACCTGCACAATTCGAACTGGATGGAAGTTTGGTGATCGGCCCCAATCTCTAGCGCCCTGTCCGAGGCAGCGCACTGGCTAAGTGATGCTGACGTTGCTATCCTTGCCATGTTGAGTGGTGAATTTCAGAGTGACATTTCGCGTTCGGAGCATTTGAGCGGTGAAAGGCTGATCAGTCAATAGGGACACACGGGCACTGCTTTCTCGCATCTTTGTGTCTTACAAACACTTCTCTCACAGAGGAACTATCTCCACATGGAATGGAAGCGCAGCGCAAAGAACGATGACTTGGAACAGGGCTTGATATACAGCAGTGGTCCCTCCAGCTGGACCACGATTTTGTTTCATTGACAGTTAAAGATAACCTTGCCATTGTAGTTTTCGCCGCGTCAACAGTTTGTTCAACCGACTTGAAGTCTCTGCTCAGGGGCGCTCTTCCCCTCCATGGGCGAGCCACATTCTCGAACGAGCGAAAGAACTTCTTGGTTTCGAATACGAGCAGATTACCGGATCAATAGACGAGATCTTGGTGGCGATCTCTCCATCCTTCCGGTAGCAGTATAAACATGGGGAAGTGTATATACCAGGAAATAGCTAATAAGTGGTAGACGTAATTTTTATTCGCATATGGCTTCTGAACTCACATAAGTCTGCACAGATTTTATTTCACGTCTATGGAAGCATAGTGATTGCTTGTTTGGCTAATGAGAATAGTTTGATTACGAATATGTGTAGACACCCATAAGGTAGACAAGAAGAGGCTGAAAGGATGATCGTCTTTAGCGACGCGGTATGCTTTCCTCGAGTTGCTCCCAAACTTCCTTCCGTAATAACTTGATTTATGTGCGGCGCCTCTTTGGGTTTAGCGGGCTGTTCGTCGCTACCCTCTCGTGGAAGATTTCTCCTCGAAGCTCATCTCTCCTGGAAACTCTTCTCTCCCAGGAGCATTTTCTCCCGGGTGCTGAGATAGGAGCATTTAGGTGTTGGGCGATAGAATCAAGATCAGAATCAGGATCAGAAACTAACTGCAGTCGAGCATGGGTAGCCGGAGGCACTATGATTTTAATCATGAGCAAGCTGAGAGCGTGATTCATTCTGAGTAAAACTGAGCCAAAGTTGAGCAGAGCAAGATTTTGCGGATATAATGGCCCAAAACCAGCTAAACTACTGTACTTGGGTGTATGCCAAGAGTAGAGTCAACCTGAGAATAGCAGTAATTATGCAGTGCAAACACCACAGATGTAGAGCTCGCCAATCCCTACTACATCCTTATTACTGTATGGATGAGGTAGGACCCGTAGGGCCATTGTGTAAAGAGAGTACTGTGAGATAAAAAGTCTAGACGCTGCAAAACTGTAGAGCAGGAACCTACAGCCTTGAGATTTTAATCACACAAAGAATGGGGAAGAGGGTGGCAGCGTAAGATAAACTCAAAAAGCAACAACGCATAGAATAAGAACAAGGAATGAGATGAAAGAAAAATATGTAGCCAGGTAGGCAGGCGTATTGAAATATGCCGCTAACTTTATCGAGGAAGAACAGAAAGAATCACACTTGGTTACAAAGTGTACTCCTAGACGACCATCTTCCTGACTTGCAACGATGTATTTTGTTGATGGTTTCGTGATGAGGTGCTTTGGTCAAAAGCTGTGCCAGCTTCCGATATCGGACCGAAGCGGCCATCGTTCCGAACCTCTGTTGATTCGCTGAACGACCCACAACCATTGACTATCTGATAACTTTCTCAATAGATATTAGCGATATCAAGATTGCCGTCTAATATTAAAGTCGACGCAAGAAGAACGAAATTCGTCTTGTCAAATAAGATCTTTTACTCCACCATGAACGCCATGAAAGATCGTTTGTCTGGCAAAATAGTCCTCATAACTGGAGCTTCCTCAGGCATTGGACGAAGTACTGCCTTCGAATTTGCTGCCACTTCTCCAGATGACCTTCGACTTGTGTTGGCCGCTCGACGAGTGGAGAAACTGTCCGAGATCAGTAACGAAATCACCAAAAAGTTTGGAGGAGTTAAAGTCCACACCGTTCAGCTCGATGTATCAAAGCCCGATGAGGTCAAGCAATTCGTCGGAAACTTGCCTTCAGAATTTCAAAATATTGATATTCTAGTGAACAATGCGTACGAAGTTAGCCATCAAATGTCCATTCATTTATAAAACTAACCAGATTTATAACCACAGCGGCCTAGCTCTTGGAACAGCACAAGCTCCTAATATTCCCGAAACTGATATTAATGGCATGTGGAATACGAACGTCACAGGCCTTATCAACATGACTCAAGCCATCCTGTCGATCTTTAAAAAGAGACCAGAAGGTGGTGCCGGAGATATCATTAACATTGGGTCCATCGCTGGTCGAGAAGGCTATCCAGGAGGCAGTATATACTGCGCAAGTAAAGCAGCTGTACGAAGCTTTTCCGAAGCTTTAAGGAAAGAACTTATCTCGACAAGAATACGGGTGATCGTTATTGATCCAGGTCAAGTGGAGACTGTAAGTAACCCCTCCCTAGGGTTAATAGATTGGCCGCTGATATTATCAACAGGAGTTCTCGGTCGTAAGACTAGGAGATAAGTCCAAGGCTGATGCGGTTTATGCGTAAGTACCTGGGTATTGCCGCCCAAGAATGCAACTAATAACACCAATATAGTGGTGTGGAGCCTTTGACCCCAGAAGATATTGCAGAAATTATTGTTTTTGCTGCTGGAAGGAGACAAAATGTGGTGTTAGCTGACACCATGATCTTTCCTAGTCATCAAGTAAGTTTTGAATCGCAAGCCTTGATACGTTTTTACTGACATATCCTAGGCAAGTGCGACATTCGTCCACCGCAAATCGTAGGTGAGAACTGCATACCGCTCGAAGAGTAGATAGATTGTAGATGGTAAGATATTAAAGAGACTTGTACAGTTTTGCCACCAGTAGAATATATCTTGAATGGATAGACCTTAGAGTCAATAGCAGAGTTCTGGGCCTATGTGATCGCTATCACAGCAATACAGCTTCAAGTGTTATGACTTCGAATTTCAACACAAGATGGCCACCAAAATCACAGGACATCCACGCACGCTAAAATCCGAGTGTTCGAGGATTCTGGAAGATACTCACGTGCAGGGCATTGTCTTGAAGTTCATGTGCAGGGTGAAGCCTTCAAACCGCCCGGTGAATTTTCAAAACACCATCCTTCATAGAAGGTAAAAGACCTAGTCTACACAACTCTCCACCACTTATCACACAATCTTTACGCTTATTCCAAAATTCTTGAGGAAGACACACCACCCACAAAACCAAAAACTTCAGATCCAGAACTCATTACTTGGGCATACCAATATGGCTATTTGGCCTTTCAACCAGAAGCGCAAGCTTGAAATAACTATTGACGATTCTGGAGACAATGAACCACCACCAATGAAACAGCGCAGGCTTGAACCAATCGCAGAATACCCTAAAAAAACCGAACTCCCGCCACCCAAACAGCACAAAACGCAACCATGTCCCTTTCTCACCCTGCCAGGAGAACTGCGCAACATGGTCTACAAAAATGTCTTCGCCAACCTTCCCGACTACACACGCCCTTCCGATTTCAAAGACAGCATGCCAGTTTTCTGGATCAACAAGCAAATCCGCGCTGAAGCCCAGGATCAATTCTACAAGAAGATCTTCACATTCTCCAATCTTGGTCATTGGTGCCAATTCCTACTGGCACCTTTATATCTTGGTCATCCAAGCCGTGGTAAAGCACAATTACAAGTTTCTGAAGCTTTCTGGTTCGACTTCGACCGTTTGAACGTACGCCTACAGATCCCTCAATTCTTCAGAGTTTACGTTTCGGCTTTACGCCTTGTTCTCGACCGGCATACCACTTACGATTCGTGTCAAGTAGCCCACCGGATCACAACAAAAGAAGAAATCGCTCGCGAGAATGCTTTCGTTGAGGTTGACTATTTCAGTAGAGCAGTGGCCACTGAAGTTACAGGCGTTGATAGTAAAGGTGCTAGCTACACCTTCAAAGTCATGGAAGTCATACCTCCGTTGGATTTGGAGTTCTGGCCTGCTGTGCATGAATACAACGATCGTACTATTCAAATTGAAGGACAGCTTAAGAAGTTGGAGTGGGCTAATTGGGGTAGGACGGGACGCTGGGCAGACGTAAAGTTTGTGGGAGTAGCATCGATTCATCGATTTATGGAGTAGAATGTATTTAGGTAGCGATGTTGCTGGCTTTGTTTTCGTCTTCGGGCCCGGATCTGTGTAAGTTTTCGGTCCTTTTCACGAGCTCAGAGTCATATGGTCAAGAATATAAGGCACAAGGATATCAGATTCAGAGGTTTAGACTAGGCAGAGAACACCATATTCATAAATTACTATTGTAGCATTCCAAAAATGAATTAGCTTTGTTCCCGACCCTGAGGTCCGTGATCTAAGCGTGCATAATTCCTACTCTGTAATAACACATCCCGCCATCCACTCCACACCAATGATATTAATTCCAACCCTACGTTACGAACCCACCTCCCTCCTGCAATCTTCCATTCAATCAAGCAGTCCCCTCTCCACCACAAACGCGAAAACGGGTAACGAGACGAATAACTCCCCCAATAACCTTATATTCAGCCTTCGCCCTCAACCTCAACCCACCCATCTCGCCTGATAATTCAAGCCCAAAAGTCAGAGAACACAAAGCCTTGAGTGCAGCAACAAATTGTGGTCCCACGCCATCCCCAAACGAGGGTACAGTACCAGAGCGTTGTGCCGCAATTATGCTATCTAACAACTCCCCATGAATGCAGCTGAAAATCTCTGCACATGTATCCTTGCAAAACGTATCAGCTTGGCCCTCTAGGACGCAGTAATGATTGTATCCGATGGTGTAAGCGATGCGTCCCCCGGTCTGGTTCAAGATGTGGTAGTAGAGGTTGTTGAATTTGACTTGGGAGTCCTCCATTCGCGATGCTACATTCTGGAATATCTTATTCGTCCGATTGAAATCCCCACCTTGCTAAAACATGTCGATGAGTCGAGAGTCTATTACGGGATCTGACAGGGAAGACTCCGGTAGCATATTGGCGTTAAGGTAGAGAAATTTCATGTTAGGATGAGCCTGGATAAATTCGGCAGCTTCGTACGAGCTAGTTGTGAATTTGAAAGTGTTATTCTGATAGAGGTAGCCATGGGCCTCGTCTTTAATTTGGTGGTTGACGGCGAGAAGGTCTCCCAAGGATTCGTTCCTACGGTCGTGGTGGGTTCGTCGCAATGGTCCCTCACTGGATAAGGCAGCCTTGTAGATCATGTCTCTAAATTCTAAAACTAAGATGTCAGCAATTGGTCCTCTTGAGTTGCATGGAAATCCAGCACAAACTTACCTCGGGGCAGATCAAGTAATCCAATGGCGTCAGGATGGTCATTAGCAATTGCAGAGGCGACCGCTGTTTGTGGATTTGTACGTGACATGACTGTCGGGATGTCGATGGTAATCCTTTTAGTGATGTCGATGGTGATTGAGAGCGGTGGTGATTGAGAGCGGTGGTGATATCGGATCGGATGTGATGTTTTCAGTGGTATCGCTGGTGGATGATGTTTTCGGTGATGTAGATGTTTGTTGTAAGAAAGTAGGTCACCGCTAAATGCTGCTTCTTATCTGTGTTGCGGGTAAGTAATGATCTGCGGGTAACTGTCTTGTGGGTAAGTAGTGATCACGTGTGTGATGGTTCATTTTTCTATCCCTTTCAGATATCACAGAAATTCACACCTTTGCTACCCGCTTAGAGGAGCCTGACCAACACGACACAGACAGTAGCCTTATTGTAATTCCGAAGGCAGTTTGACAAGACAAACATTGCTGCTCTCTTGGACAATACAATACCACATGTATAAGCTAGTAGTAAATGAGTCGACTCTGTATGAATAAGAATATCGCACCAGGTCACTTACTGCTACTGATTCCTTACAGTCCGCTCAACAGCTCAAAGTACAAACTCAAACTCCTAACATTCTTCGACTCTATTAAGTTTCCACCACCACCATTCTCCTCCTGCCGCTGCATCTTGAATGGCAAATATTCCCCATTTCAAAAGGATTTAAGCCTATAATGAATTGGTCAGCTCCGTACGAATATGTACCCGTCCCAACAGCTCACTTACATGCAGTAAAAATTTCAGTCTCATCCGATTCCACTGACTGTGTGAGAAAATTCGGAAATCCTTGCAGAATAGGACAAATACAACACAATCTAATAATGCAATAGTCAACTCTGTAAGAACATCTGTTTCGCAAGAGTTTACTTACAACTAGTCCCAACCCATTGCGATTCTTTCGACTATGTCACAATATTCAGAAATTCTTACATAACGTTCAATAAATCAAAACAAAAGCCTAATTCTTGACCTTCTTCTTAACCTTCTCAACCAACCCCATCAAATCCCCACCACCACTCTCCTCCATCCCCTCCATCCTAACTTTCTTACTGCTCCTCTCCTCCCCACCATCTTCACCCTCCCCGTCAACACCTCTCTTCCGCCGCGCCTCCTCCATAAAAGCCTTCATCCCCTTCGTCCTCTTAAACCTCGGATTAGTAGGATCAATAGCAAACTCATGACTATCAAACAACCTAGCAAACCTCTCATCCCTAACATCAACCCTAAACTCATCCCCATCTTCTCTCGTCTCCTCCTCAAGATCCACCTCCTTCCTCTTGTTCTTATTCTTCTTCCCCCTCTTCCCCTTCTCTTTCTCCTTCTTAGCAATTTCCCGCATATTGAAATGGCGGAGTGAATCTTCTTGTCCGTCACCTGCGAGGAGAAGTTCTAGTTCTGCTTTTTTGGTCGCTGATAATTTTTCTTGTTCTTCTCGTTCGGCTCTTTGACGTGCTTTTTCTGCTTTGCGTGTTTTCTTTGCATCTTTTTCGGCTTGCATTGGATCGGTGAAGAAGGGGTCCTCGAATCCCTTGTCTTCATTTACTTCCTCTACTTCCTCCGCAGCAGCATCTGCCGTTGCATCGACCTCATCTAAATCTAGACCTTGACGCTTCGCCTTGAATTTTTCTTTCCGCCGGGCTTTCCGTTCGCGTTCACGGCGTACATATTTTTCTAGTGATGTCTCTTCGATATCTCGAGGGTCGTTTTCGAACACAGAGTTTGTCGCTCCAGAGGTGGCCGACAAGCCTGGCGTAAAGGACACCTGCATGTCTCCTACTGGTCCCTTTTCTCCCTTCCTGCTCTTTGAGGTCGCGGGTTCCGAGCCGAGTCCCAGAGCGGCGCGGAGGACATCTCGTCGTGCTTGTTTTTTGACGGTGGTCTTAGAAGTTTTACTCATAGTGTCATCATCTTCATTCGCAAGTGGTTCTTCTTCTGATTCTTCGCCTTCAGATGATGATGCTGAACCAATATATGCCTGTAAATCGTTTTCATCAATTTCCTTGCGCGAAAAGGCTCGTTTCTGCACCTCTTTCCGCCGTGTGTCATCAGCGTCCCAACTCAACGTGACTTTAGAGTGGGTGAGAGCTTCGGTAACAAATTCAATGGGCTTGTAATTCGGTGGTACACTCGCGCAGCTATCTCGCGGCTTTTCGTCGTCGAATGAAACTTCATCTGGTACGAATCGTAGGTCAAAGCGGTTGGCTGAACGAAGGTATTCCTTTCCATCCATGTCCTCGTACAGTTTCTTCCCTACTTCGGGGCAGGAACAGGTTATTATAGCGTAGTAATATAATAACTTCTCTTTTTCGTATTTCCGAAGTGCCGTTGAATTTACTTCTTCCCCCTTATCTTCTTGTAATAAGTCCCTCTTGACGCGCTCATCTTCCGATTCCGAGTCTTCCTCCGATTCTTCCTCCGATTCTTCATCATCCGATGTTGGTTTACTGGATTTTGACCTGGAAAACAACACTTCGAGCGGTGGTCCCTCAATTTCTTCTCGTTCCATTCGTTCCCGACCAAATTGACTCGGATAGACCGTAACATTCACAATCTTCCCACCAACAGGCGCAAACGACGACGCCACAGCCATAAGATCCACAGCTCTTATATTCGACCAATCCAAATTGACAGCCGCAATCCTCGACGATATCTCTCCCATAGGTACCGTCCCAGCATCCTCATCAATCTCTGCATCCTCGATATCCTCTTCTTCCTCCTCGTCGTCTATATCACTATCACCCTCCTCGGACGATGAACTTTCAAAACCGCCCTCCCTGGCGGGGTCATGCCTTCTTCCCACTCTCTTCAATTCTGCCTCAATCTCGTCATCGTCGTCTAATTCATCCTCGACCTCGTCTTCGTCCTCATCTTCAAGTTGATACAATCGCTTTAATTCTTTCTTCCCAGCTCCCTTTTCCACTTTCCGGCCATATTTATCTACGCTAGCTTTATTCGAAAAGCTATCGTCCTTCAATACTCGTGCGAATCGTGAATCAAGTTTTGTGTGGGTATTTTTCTTCGAAGGAAGTCGAAATCGAGGATCTGTTTCTAGGGACTTGAAGCGCGGGTCTGAGTTTGTAAACTCGGTCGTTGATCGCCCTTTGGGAGCTTTTTGCTTAGGATATGGCATTGTTATGCGTTGCTAATGGTATAGGTTGTGTATAATTTTCAGAACTTTTTCGAAGAAGTTGAAGATCGGCGCCAAGATTTCGCGACCGGGGCTTACATTTATGTGGGCCCTTCCGCATCGGGAAATATAAATACGAATATATGAGATTGTCAGCCTTGTTCAGCTTGAAGAAGGCTGAGATCATCTTCAGCAGTATCACCACGTCCTGCTCCTGGAAATAATCTACTGCAATCAGCTCCATACTTTAACATTGTGCAGATAATGCTGTTATTGCTGCGTAGGGTTTTATTCCTTTTTCTGACCATCTGGCATTGCTAAACAACATGGTAAATTTGAGATAGAATAGATCCACGTTAAAGAACATATATAGTCTTGGTTGTACTTCCCCAAACCAATCCGAAAGATTTTCAAAAGACAATCCCCGGAAGTGCAGATCCAGACGCAGGAGCGATTCCCCCGCAATCCCTGCCCACCACCCATGAATTAATCATGACTCTCAACAATAATCCCCACTGTCGTGTGCTCCACAGCCCCAACAATACACATTCTCCACTATTGCCCTTACTTGTCCAACTCCCTGAAGTCCAAGTTCATGATCCCTCGCATTAAGCTCCAAACAAATCACTTCACAAGAATGGCAGGAATGAACAGCTTCTTCAGGTACGAGATTGAATACCCCAGATATGGTAACCCTGTCGCCACCCCGCTGCACCTCACCGAATGGAGATATACTGGGCAATGTAAGGCTAACTTATGTTTGTTTGGTGTGGTAGACCACGAAATATGGCTTTTCTCTCCGTTTTCGCATTGGGTGGTGGATATTTTGTTATGAGAGCTAGGGCGATGAGGCAGCAGAAGTTGGAGGGATTTCATGTTGAGCCGTCGAGAAGTGGTATGTTGATAATAGGGACATGCTGCACGTATGTTTACGCTAACGCTTGCAAAGGTGGCGGTATCTGAAGTTCTGAACTCAATACGCGGTGAAACATTGGAAAAGTATCAAGGCAAAAGAGCGGAAGCACCGGATGAGAGGACGAGACAGAACGACAGCGAACATTTGATATTATGGAGTATGGATTGGCTGGAATACAAAAATGGTCTTACAAAAAGGGTTGGCATTTTGGATATGGCGTTGGTACCTACGGTGGTATACTTTTAATGCGAACCAATTTGGGAACATGATCATTCGGAACACAGTGGTGAAAGCAAAGTCTGTTGAGCAGGTATGAATTTTTGGTATCCTATTCGGGCGTATTCATCAATGCTTGACTATGACATTCAGCCCGTCCCTATCTTGACACACACTTCTCCAAGTCTATCTTTCACTCCCCTTTTACCTCTTACTATTCCCCTCCAATAACCCCCTCTCCCTAATCTCCTCAACCAGCCTCTTCATCTCCTCATTCCCACCCCTAGCCTTCTCCTCAAAACTACTCATATTCCTTTTCATCCACTCAACATCACCACCAGCTTCAGGTAAACAATACCCATGTTCAAATCCAGCAACAATGTCACCCATGACAAATATCCTAACGTCAGTGTTCTCCTTGACCTACGACTACATCAATTCCCAAATCCAGTTCACATAAAGGAGGAATGTGATGTTGAGTTGCAAACTTACAATGTTGGCCCATACACTCGCAACCTCACCAACCAATTGATCGTACATTTTCTTTGTCCTAGAGGGCCCATGCCGTACGTGCGTTACGATCGTATTGACGTGGCTTCGTTTGCCGCCGACGTAGCCGATGTAGCCGGATGCGGATGTGAAGCGGACGTTTACGAAGAGGGATGGTGCTGTGAAGAGGGTTGTATGTGTTTTTGTGATAGCTTGGGCTAATTCATCTTGCTGGGATTCAGATAATGGAGCCGCGTGGGAGAGTAGGTAGAGGGGCATGATAATATCAGAAGTCTTATGTAGCTCAAGAAAGATTTTGACTATGAGTGTGAGGGCGAAGCAATACGCACTGAAGAATTGCGCAGTTTGTGTTCCTGCTGAATTGATTTCTCCCTCAATCCGAGGAAACTGAATGATGATCAATGCGAGGTAATCTCTCACTTTTGCCATGGTGAACCAAAATCTGATGAAATCCATAAGGTTCAAGGTTTGCTGAATGAACATGGTAAGATGTCACGCCTCACCCTCTTTGACACACAAGAATAAGCTTTGCAAGGTGGACAAGGCTGCCAAGAGTACTTGTCCTGCGGTCTCGGTTTTCCAGCCTCGTCATCACCTTTCTACTCCAACCCGTGTGGTTTGATCAGCTATTCAATATCAGTATTGGTACAATTCGACTAAACAAAGGAGAAGAGGTGAAGGCATAGGTCAAACTCACCTTTGTCCACTCCACCGAATCCAAATTAAACGCCGCCTTCAAAAGTCTAACATCCGGCCCCGTATCCATAGTCCCACACCTTCTATCCCCCCTAAACTCATAAAGAAACTTCATAGGAAATTCCACATCAAATGGAACAGCAGTATCAATCTCATCACTATTTTCATCACTTAACTCCGACCCCAGAGGATCAATATTACCCCTTGAAATGCTCGATATTTCTCCCACCGACAATAGAGAATTCATGGGGTGCTTCGTGCATAAGGTACGCAAGAGCAACACTGGTGATGAGTGTATTTTTCTTTTTGGCGATACCTTCAAGGGTTTTGGATAGTTTTGATCTGGTTTTCGGAGGGTTTGATTCGGCGGCCTTGATTGGCTTTTTGGCGTTGCTGTTCTGATTTGAACATTTCCTGGCCGATGGCACGCACCCCATGGAGCAAGAGCCATGCCTTCGTCGCGGCACATGGGGATGATATCACGCTCGAGATCTCGCTCTGCGCAATTCCATTGCCTCGGTAAACGCTGATTTGGCGGAGATTGTGGTCGTGTGCGTATTGGTTGGCTTTGAATACAATTCAGGCGGGCGTATCGCTGATACCTAAGTATAACACTTTGCCTTGAGCCACGAGGTAATTAAGACTCTGCATTATCTCTGGAATGGAAGTCGTAGAACCCCACCAGTGGATGTACAGGAGGTCGATGTAGCTTGTCTGTAACTTCTTCAGACTGGCTTCCACAGAGACAATAAGCGATTTCGAATGTTGTCCTTGATAATTTACCATAATCTTGGGTGCTTTCGAGCCAGGAGCAGGATAAGCAGTCGTGTATTTTGTGGCAATGACCATTTCGTCTCTATTTCCCACGATCTTTCATCCAATCTCCAATCCCGGTTTCACTTTCTTCATTTTAGTAATTATTGGCTGTGTCAATAAAGTTGCCACCATTCTCACAAAAGAAGTCGAGCATGCCAAAAGTGGTGTCTTTGTTGCATTCACCCATGAAATCTTTCCTGCCAGGATGTGAACAAGATTCACCAAAGCAAGGACTCTAGAGAAGTACCATGCGTCTTCAAAATTCATCGCCCCGAGACATAGAGGGCTTACTCGAACTCCAGCGGTTGGGGCAAGATCGCGATGGTACGCATGGAGGCTCTTGGTCGGAGAAAGTGGAATCTGAAATTTATGATTTGAATTGAAAGGAGAGCAGCAATTCGAGTAAATGATATGTCGAAGGGAAGGAATGAAGCTCCTTTTTGTCCCTTCCCTCTTTTAGGTGTGAAGATCGAGGCGAGATGTTTACGACATAAGTTGTACTCTAGAGATAATCGGTGATAACCCCGGAGATATACCGCCCTTCTCCCGTGTTGATCCACCAGGCTGATTGAGCAGATTAAAGGTAATTCTATGTGGGAGCGTACTTGACTTCGAATTTAGTGCATCCGCCGATTTGTCCCAATAAGTGCAAGTGAAATGTTGCCAAAGATAGAAATGAGGACACGGAAAACTACGAAAGACTGATGTATCAGTTCATATTCGAAAAAATTCATGAGTCTGAGAGCCGCGGCTCCAGAGCAATACCCTAAGAGGTACAGTATCCAAGATATAAGGGGTAGTACCCAAAAAGTCTAAAATGCTGAGTAAAACCACCCACGCCGTGCAATGCCTGACCAGAATTGGAAACCAAAATTTATATAAAAATGACCATAGACCCGCCAGCCATTGCAAAAAAAGCTATCGATGCAAATGCGATCGCTGAAATAAATGATTTTGATGGTGGTTGAACATGTCCAGCGGCACCTTTTTTGCCACCACCCTGTCCAGTCGACGTCGCAGTTGAGGAACCAAGATCGAATGTCCCGGTTGCGGTCTCGACTGCAGTCGCCGTGGCACCTGCTAGACCACCGCCTCCACCAGTTAGGTATATAGCGCCAGAGTGAGTTTGTTGGGCAGCTCCTGAAGCAGTGGATGTAGCTCCAGGTAGCGAAGATGTTGCGGAAATCTCTCGAATATCTTCCTTCGTGACGTTGAAGTTTGTTTGTGCGATGCCAACTTGAGCTCCATCGATGTTGTAGACTACGTATGCAGATCGCAAGAATGTATCGCCAAATAGATTTGGGTTCTCGCCGGAAGGTAGGATTCCCCATCGACAAGCGACTTTGCCATTGCGGAAACGAGGTGTGGGAATATTGGCTGGGAATGGAAGAACAAATTGCGATATCTCCGAAATAATCGTTGGCCCATTTGCATTGCCAAATTGGAAGTTGAACGTCGCGGGTGAGTTGGTGACATCACAAGGTACAACGACGCCATAGTTGGCATTGGAGACGGCGCCTACACCTGTCGCAATTGCATTTGCAATGCTGTCGGGTAGGTAGGTCAAGGTTGTGCCGCTGTCGAGGATGACTGGGATTGTAAGGTTGCTGGCATATTGCACTTTTTTGTTGGCTCCAACGACGTTGAAGTTGTCGAGGACGACTGTAAATGATGAGACACCACCACCACGGGTGTCTGATTGAAGTGGGAGAATAGTGAGATCGCCGTTGAATTTGCTATAATCGATTCCGCCAAACAACATGTTGCCGGAATTGGATTCTAGAATATATTAGTTCCGCCACTCCAAGCTTGCAGACTTAGCTTCGCTTACCTCGATCATTAAGCCACAGACTATATGCTCTGGTGGCAATAAATCCTTGGGCTTTGAACTGCGAAACCACGTTCGGATACGTGATACCTGTCTGAGCATAAAGGGGCTCCCCGGTATCGAATCCCACTCCCACAATTCCCTGAAATGGACTCGTTGTATCTTGCTCCGATGACGCCTTCGCCAATCCCATAGTCATATCTTTCAATGTCGCACCACCAATAGCAAATGTCTCATTGATGTAATCCCCCTCAATCCTCGTTTTATCCACGTAAGAAATGGTAAACTGATCTTCTGCCACATCGGCAAACGTAGAAGATGCTGCTGCATCGTAGGCGCCAGTAATGCATCGACCCTTTTGCGAGCAAGCTAGTGAGCGTACCCATGGTATCCAAATATCCGAACTACCCGTGTCCAATTGTAACGAGAACTGCTGTCCTGGTGTACCAATTGTCGCGTTTACGAGATAAAGCAGGTTGCTTTGAGCGTTATATAGAGTTGCGCCAACCGTATTGGCTCGTCTTCGTAAGGGATGCTCTGGGGCGTCATCTATGAAAACTTCTCGCCGTTGGAGATCGAAGCTGACCACCTTAGGTGATGCCAATGCGAATGAGCTGCAGGGAAATAGGGCAACCGCAAGGACGGCATAATACGCCAGTAAGGGTTGTGGTGCCATGATTATGATCGCAATGAAGAAAATGAAGGTGTTTATGGAGTGTTCTGTAGTAGCTAGCTAAAAGAAAAGGCGTATGGCGGTCGAAGATAGGCGGGTTGGTAACAGGCGTACAAGGAGAGTTCCGGGGTAGTATGCAAGCCGGGTGAATATCCAAAATGAGACCAAGCTGAATTATGTACAGAAGGCAGTGGCGAACAAGAAGGAAAGAAGTGTGGTGTTGAAAGCGCTCACACCCAACGACATCACCACGAAGTCCAAGGTGGACAAGCTTGTTTAAGTGAAGAAGAAGCGCAGCCACAAAATGTGATCGCTGGACATCCTTGTTACTCCAAAGAGTTCCCGCTCGGGTAAGCCGAAAGAAGCCTCTTTTATTGGTTGTAACGGCGGCAAGTAGGGAGCACCTATAGTTCAGCACCCATGCAGAAATTATACCTAATTAGGTATCGTCTCATGCGGGCTCATGCCATCTGGAATTTCGTTATTATGCCTCCCCTCTACACGTTCACCCTAATCCAACCCTCTAGTTATTATCGTTTGATCGTAAGGTTGGATTAACATTCGAAACTTTACTATCTTTTTGCTTACGGAATCTAATGCCCACAAGCTACGGCCCCTACGCGTTTTACTCGTACCTCGCCGCTTCGGGGAGCTTGGGGCACCCTACGGGTACCTAGGTAAACTTATTGTTTCTACGTACAGATAAATATTGGTGGGGGAGCACGTGTAGGAGGGCATAATAACGTTTTTCCAATGATGTGAGCCTGCATGAGACGATATCCTAATCGGGTATGAATACCTGCATGGGTGCTGAACTCTAGGTGCTCCCTACTTGCCGCCGTTACAACTTTGACCGTTCACCCACTTTGGGAAATGGCTTAAGCATGGGCCCTTTGAGATTTGCAGGCTGGATCAAGTGTTTGAGATGCGTGAACCTAGATAATTGTGCAACGTCGCCGAGCAAAAAGAAAGTGCAAACAAGAGAAGAAAGAGAAGAAGATTATGACCACAATATTTTAGAAAGAGACGGAGTCGTTCAAGAAATTCGAAGTTTTGTTTGCTTCTTCGATGATTTTCAGCAAACAGATTCGCGGAACTAACGTCGTTCTAGAAGCCATGTCGTACGCCAAGTCCAGTGCCACTGACAGGAGCGCCATACCGGATTAAGTATGAAAGAAAGTGTATCAGAATTGGACCTCATCATCTTTCGTGTTTCCAAAAGTTTAGTCAACCACGGATTGTCTATGTGAGGCCAAGTATGAGTCTATGGCTGGTCTATGTTTGACTTGGCCAGAAGCGCGACGTTGAGGTGTGGTACAGTACCAAGCTTTGTCTTCCACCCTTTACGGAACACGGATTTTTCATACCACGAAGTGGCGGTATCTCCATTTCGAATTCTCTCTCTGAAGACATCTTGGACGAACTAAATCAAATCAAGAGCTGCTTACAAAAGTTAAGGATTGCAGAAACGGCTTTAACGCAGCCTCCGGTCACACTATACCTTCATATGGAGTATGGTTGATAACGCTCCACACTACCATAGATGCTGGAGCACGGGAACTAATCATTCAGCTAACGCGTAAGAACGAGGCTGCCGTGGATTAGTGAATTCATGTACCTGAATGTGATATCTCCGTTCTACAAGTCCGAACGACGACTTTTCGGAATTGTTTGTGGTAATGTTTCGGCTTTTACCGTCGTATTTCCGCAGCGTAAAATATTTAGTATCTTCTTCGCACAGAGAGATTGAGCTCATTTTTAGTAACTCATTACGAGTGCTTACGCGATCTCAAACTTGACGTCAAGACTCCTTCTTACATCTGAAAAGCAACCTCCAACCAACATCTCAATACATTTTTCAGAGAAAAGCATCACAATGCCCAAAATCCTCGTCGTTGGAGCTACAGACTACATCGGCCAAGCACTTTCGCTATCACTTCTCCGAACTGGTACTCACACTGTCTACGGTATTGCTCGATCTGACACCAAGGCTACCGAGCTATCTAGACTTGAAATCTTTCCTGTTCTCTGTCCAGATTTGGTCCAGGACCTAGAACCATTCTTATCAGCTCTAAAAACCCACAACATCTCTGTCGTCGTCTCATGCGGAGCGGATGGTGAAGCGCAGGAACTCCTCGATGTAGTTATCGAAGCTGGAAGAAGGCGATTGAATGCATACCAAAATGCTGGTATACATGGTCCAAAGCTAGCTTTCGTCTATACTTCCGGGACATGGACACATGGGTCATCCTTTCTTCCCGTTACAGATCTCGACGTCGTCGGATCGAGTTTGAGCCCGACCCAACCACCGAAGCTTGTCAGCTGGAGACCTGGACAGGAGTATTGCGTACTAGCTGCTAAAGATGTTCTCGATGTTATGGTCGTAAGGCCTGCACTCGTTTATGGTCGAAGCCATCCCATCTGGAAATCATTCTTTGATGTTGTCGTCCAAGGATCGAAGAGAGGGGACCTAAGTGTCGATATTCCCCTTGACAAAGGAAGGCCAGCTCTCATTCACGTGGACGATGTAGCAAGTGGACTTCGTGCTGCAGTAGATAAACTACCTTTGATTTCTGGAACGGGTGTGTACCCGGTCTTCGATCTTGTGGGTCAATCGGAGAGTATGCAAGATATTTTGGATGCACTGGCGAGAGCAGTAGGCTATAAAGGAGAAGTCAAGCTTATTGGGAGTAATGGGGATTCTTTCGAGGAGGCTATGAGTGTTTCAGCGAATATCGATGCCGGTAGAGCGAAAACGTTGCTGGAGTGGCAGCCGAAAAGGGCTGGTTTAGTTGACGGAATGGATGTATATGCGCACGCTTTCATGGCAACATGACTGAACTAGAAAACGGTCTTTTGTTTTCTCGGGAACCAATTCGCGGCCTCGAATCTTTGACCGAAGCGCGTTCTGCTCAGCCAATCAAACAAGGTAAGCTCCACAATCCAACAGTTTTAGACGCTGGGACCAGAAGTTGTTGCCATTCTTTCGGCTGCTATACTTTCACCCAGTCCATGATATTTGGAGGCCGCAGCACGATTAGCCTGGAGTTCGAGGCGAAGCATGCTAAGCGTGCAGGTTGACGCCGCAGAACGATGATGGGTGCATCAATCTGTATACACACCTACTTTAAGCGCTTGAATCACAGCCTCGATTCTCAAAACCACCAACGATGTAGTTTTCTTCCTCTTCTAACACTTAATCTCCAGCTCTCAATGATCAAGAACTCTTCCCATAAACTCTTAATCCCTAATTCACACCCTTTTGTCACTTCAATCCTGTGTCTACTTCACTCTTAGACATACTTCACCTGCCATCGCCCTTACGCCAGCTTTGTAGTTCTCTGAACGAATCGGAAACATGAATGAGAGCTTGCAATGCCTGGGCACTTTTCCAACACCCCCGTCTAGTACCAGTCCTATCTGCGCCGTACCAGTAGGCAGAAATCTTTCCTCGGTTCTTTCATCTTGCTGCCATGGCGCTCCAATAGCTACATACGATGACGTTCAACGAAATATTCCGTCATGCTTCCAGTATTGCAACATTACCACTTCCGATTACAACAGCAGTGCTGTGCAAAAGTGCCTCGTCTCATCGCCGGGAATGGTCAATATTGGAGTCGTTTGTGGGCCAGGGTTGAACACTACAAGCACCTCGAGCGCTTCTAAGCATATAATGACCGAGTAGACATGGTTAGTTCTGGCTTTGGTGACCGCTGGTATTATTGCATGATTGGGTTTGGAGTTGGATTTTTGGAGATCACTTTTTTGAAACGATCGACTATTATTGTATTGAGCCGGATTAGGGTGTCCTGTTTCCGGACGAGAACAGAAATCTGTGTTTATGAAAAAGAAAGAGTTTTCTTCTATGAACTTTTGCTGTGTGCACTAGACCCTAAGCCGAATTTGGCTAGCGCAGCAGTCACTTAGCGCTTAGAGATCCACTTCCTTCCACTCCACTAATCTTCTCAAGCGGAATTACGACGTTCACGTCAAACGCCGTTGCTCAACATGGTTCGTATAAAACACCGATATCTCCTCATCAATATACTTTACCCTTCAAAGGCGCCCAATTTCTCAACCAAAGATGATATTCCAGACGTAATACAGTTCCGCGCACCTACCCCCGATAACTTTGAGACTGGCGTCCTATTGCGCATGATCAAAGAAGGCGTCAATGAACTTTATGGCGACTATGGTTTGGGTATGATTGCTGGGAGTCTAAAAAGTATGTTCGACACTGGTAAAGTGATAATTTCTGACCCTTTCAAAGTCATATATCTTTCCGCGCCTACTTCTACGGCAATAATTCGGGTGTCACGAGACCACTATCGACTTGTTTGGACTGCGTTGACAATGGCAACAAGACTGCCAAAGCCAGTCGATTTGCCGTGCGTCATTCAGGTAGTGAGGACATCTGGAACCATTCGCAAAGCAGAGGAAGAGGCGATCAGGAGGGCAAAAGCCAGTATCGTTCGGTCAAAGCAATCAGCCCAGACCAATGGAAGCGTGGGCATTGATATTCTTAGAGATTTCAATCTAGTGGGACGATATCACCAACCCAGCCCAGCGCCAAACATTCGCGATGGACCTACGAATCACGATTCAAGCGAAAGTGAAGTTCAGATCGATTGAAAATTCTGGACAACGACTTGTCTGCTGCTTAGATTGGCCGAATCTCTCCTAATACTGTTGCCAATTCATTTGACCACAGGGAAAATAAAAAGGTCCTCGAAGCGGTTCTATCAGGACTACGCGCTTTTTTTTTGTATCGGAAGTCTGAATCCTGGGCGTGCTGACAGGGTAGAAAATGGCTGGGACATCTATACATATCTACAAGATATACCTGACAACAGTCAAGACGTCACATGTGCGACAGTGCTTGCAGTGCTCTTAGTCTGCGTGGGCGATCAGATCCAGGTTTGAACCATGCTATTTAAATGGGGTGTCCCTCCAATTCACCCATTTACATCCCCAAAACGCTTAACAGACTTGTCAGCATGCGTCCCGCAATACAGCAACCACCTAGCCGTTCACAGCAGTGGAGAGAATTACGACGCTTAATCGACAACGGCGCTAGTCTCAGCAACGATTCGCTTTGGCATCATCGAACCTACAAAGTAGGCATCAGGTATATTCTGGATCTCAAAGCGCTATACGACGATGCCAAGATCCATAACCAGCTCCCTTCGCCATCTGAACCACGGTTTTCCCCTCTTATGTCCACGAAGAAGAATGCCATGCGGCAATTCTGGGACTGGTACGAAACATACCCTGAAGATGCGTCCTTCGGCCGAGACTGGGCGATCAATAGTGTAATATTCGGAATGCCCGTGGGAAGAACACCCGATGCTTACAACACATTGTCCCGGGTGACTCAACCCGCCCGGAGTGAGTTAAGGGAAAGGTTGAGGGAATTGATGAGACTTCTGCGAGCTCTCAGACAGAGGTCCGGCCGAAATGGAAGACTGGCTTCAATACCGCTTTAATTTCATCAAAGTCTCCAAAAATCATGATATATTGGATTGTTCTCACGGTTTGAGCATCCTCGCTGTTTTGGTTGAGTGGCTCGTGCTTTTCTGAAAAGTTTGTCAACATTGGTTTCGTCGGTAATTGACAGTATTTGCGCATTTAACAGTCGCCTTCCGGAGGGGCGCGGAGCCTATACATTTCTCTTGCATTCCTCTTTATCAGTGAGAAAAGATGTCGCTCGATACTATGGCCGCGCGATGGATACGTTTGAAACAACATATTGACAATGGCGACTAGAGTCCCTCGTTTATGCCCACGGACCCAGTGGATCTAAGCTACTTCCCAGTCTACTGCTTCGCAATAAACTACGTCATCGACCCAACTGATCTATACGATGTTGCTGTCGTTCTCTCTTTGCTTCCAGAATAGACACGTGAAGAGAAGCTAGCAAGAGCTGCCCTTGCGTGTCCCATTGGATTACTCCGACGAGCTCCGGAAGAATTGTGCGATTGGGCTACCCAGCATCTTGCCGGTACCTACGCGGTCAACAGGACTCCGGAGTGGAAAGCGTGGGAGGAAGCGAGGACAGATGTTGAAGTGCTTAAAGAGCTATGGGTACGTCCACAAGGTTACATGCAAACGTTGAGGGCAGTCAGATTGAAGATTGGGGATGGAGAATTGGCGCCACTACCTTACCAAGGTTTAGACATGTCTCATCCATATGGTCCAGATATGACTGACTCTAAGGAAGAATCAACCATGTCGGATCCACTTCTACCACTGCCCGCTTAATCCGGAGAAGGTGCCCACCGATCAAGTCCCTGAGGTGCAGCAGAGCTGAAACGTTAGATGGCGAGTGACCCGAGAAATAGCAAGAGAAAAGAGAATCGAGACTTATGATGGCGTCTATCAGTCTTTGTCTACCCCGCCCAATGTTCAGAAGAGGGCGAGAGATGTGTGGAACAAAGCAGACACCACAAGAATAAATCACTCTTTCCCATTTGCTCAAATGTTTGATAGTCCATAGGAACAATGGGTCTAGTGGCATGTGTTTTTGCCTTAAGTCAACTGCTCCCAGCCTTAAAGAGTCCCTTATATTAGGGTCTAGTTCTTCCTAGCTCAAATCCACAGTCGTCATCTTCTTTATCAATCCCTTTCAGAAACTCGCCCAAAATGCCAAATGGCCAAAGATCTGAGAGCGTACCATCTTCCGCGCACCCGAAAACACTTCAGGAGGCATGGCTTACACTGAAGCAACAAATAGATAACGGAGAGGCACTCCCCAACCCTCCTAGCAAGAAGAAGCACGTATGGGAATTCGAACTCTACCAAGCCGGCATAAAATACATCATGGACCTAAAAGCCATCTACGATGACAAGCAGATATTCGAAAACCTCCCCGAAAATGACTGGCAGCAGAAGCGCAAGAAACTTCAACTCGCCAGGGTTATCCGACGCAGAAGACTAACATTCGATTGTTGCTGGCAGTGGTACAGCGCGAATATTTGGAGAGCATTTTATGAAGGTGGGCCGACTGATTATGCAAGAGCTGATGCGGGTGATAAGGTGAAGCATTTGGGGCAGTATAAGCAGAAACTGAAGGAGAACATGCTTGCTATGAGGTGGATGCGTTTGGATATGAAGGAGGGAGGGGAAGAACAAGTAGCTCCGCTGCCGTATGTTGGACTTGATCTCAATTATCCCATGGGTCCGGCTTTGGACTACGATCCTGTACATCCCTCAGTCCAGTGGTGGAGGCACTGATGGGTAAAGTATCCGTCATTTGATTTCGTACATAAGTCTGGCATGGCTTGCAGTCATTCCATTTTACCAATTTCTCATGCACTACAAGAACTTTGAACCCTTTCCCTTGCGAGGCTTTTCCAGGGTTTACGACTAAACGCTTTTGCCGATTATTATGATTATGTTCATCTAAAGCTCATTTCCAAAGAAAGATGAAGTTGCACGCAGAACCTGCAGGCATGTAATACCTACGGATCAGATTGGATTAGAACTAACCACCATTTACCATCTCAGGTCAATCACATTGTTATGGCTTTGTGGTTTGTATCCCGATTTTCAAGCGACCTGACGTTCTCATAAGAAAGCATCAAAATGTCTCCGGACCCCCATTACGAAAGCGCAGTGAATCTTCCTTTTTTTTTTTTTGGCAATGTCTACAACTCCCACAGGAACCACCCTCACAGGCCACCACTTCGCAATGAATGGAATGAAGTAAAGAACACAATCATGAACCATGGATCCGGCACCTCAGTGTTCCGCCTAATCCGCACCAAAACCATCGCCCGCACCGCCGTACGCTACATAATGAACCTTAAAGACCTTTACGAAGACGATCTTCTCCAACAAATGATCATACAACTGCCACCATCAGCTGAACACAAGAATATCCAACAAACATTAGACCTCAAAAGGCTTGCCCTGCAACAGACCTGGGAATTAAATGAAAGACATCTAGATAGCTTCGATAGTGCTAGAAATCGATATCAATTGCTTTCGGTGCACCAGAGGGTCGGGACGTTTCTATCGTATATGTATGAGCTTTTATTGGGGAATTGGTCGTTGGAGGGGATGAAAGTTCAGTTGCGGGTTTTGGTGGATGATTTGAATACGCATAGGTGGGATATAGGACATGGACAGTGGTATGCTATGCTACCACTTGTTCTGAGTGTGCAAAACCCTTGAGGCTGGTTTCTCAGCTTCTCGAGGTGGCGTCTGTGATTGCTTATCGGCTCATTAGTTGAGTTTGACTTCGCAGTATAACAGCATTCATGTATCATTCACTTATGAAACGATAGAGCAATTCATACGAGAATTCCAAGTACAGAGATTTGTTTTATGGGCCGAGGGATGATGCTCTAGTCCGGTTGTCTATGGATCCAAATACCGGTATTTTCTCACAGGCAGCAGTTTGACGTATCCGCTAGTAAAGAAGGTATGACTGTAGGGTGTAATCGAGTACATGACACCTATCATACTCTCTCCCAATCCAAATAATGAGTCGTATAGGTCAGATGGCGGGAGACGGTATGATGTTCACAAAGCTTTTACTTATGCCTCCCTCTTGATCCAACATCAGGCTCTGGAAAATTGCCACACCATACCTCGCATGCCCGGTATCTGCTCAGTCACATGCTACATGGCAACTAGGGATGACCTGCAAGATTGGTAGTATCTATCAGGCTATTCAGGTCATATTCTCACAGCACTTTGATTGGTAAACGAGATTTGGGCAGCAGAAGTGCTGGCATAGACCTACTTAATACAGCACCATAACTCACCTTTCCAATGCATTACCTAAGGAACTGAAGGATCCCAATCCAACAATGACTACCCCCACAGGAACAACCCTCCGCGGCCATCCTCTACGTCAAGAATGGATGCAAGTCAAAAACATCATAAACACCAACGTAGGCTCAGCTGCCATCATTGCCGCCATCCAAACAGAAACCATTGCCCGTACCGCCATAAAATACATCATCGACCTAAAAGACCTCCTTGACGAAGCACAACTAGTCCAACGACTCTCACCCACCATGGCCACCCCAATCATAAACCTAACTCCAGAACAACAAGCCCTCAAATATGCCCTCCAGCAGAAAAGGCAAGCAATCCAACGAGTATGGGAGTTCAATGAGCGACATCTAGATACCCTCGATAGTTTCAGAGATTGGAGCGGCGGCGCTCAGCAGCGCCAGCAGGTCTTCACAGGCCAGATGGCGCAGCTTCTCACTCAACCGGCTCAGAATCCTCGGCCTGCCAGTAATTTTGAATCGTTTTTCTATTGGATGATGGGGGGAAAGACTAATCTCAATCATATGAAGGAGGAATTGGGGAAGATGCTGCATGATTTGTTTGTTCAACAGTTGATGATGGCGGGTGATAATGCACCTACTGTTTTGCCAATAGTTTTGAATCCGCAGAATCCTTGAGTAGTTCTAATTCTTTGCTGTACTGTACTGCACTCTCTGTCAGGAATGCTAATTTGTTTTCTCACTGCAAGATTTGTTAGTGGATGTTTGTTCTGAGAAGAAAGTTACTTAAGTTTCCAAGAGTAGTCCAAAAGTCATTTTCCATATCCAAAACTTTCTCCCTCCAAAATGAACACTCCCATAACCCCCAGAACTCCACTCAACCACCCCCTCCGTGAAGACTGGGAACACATAAAACTCATCATCAACACAGGAGATCCTACCCAACTATCACCCTCCTTGTTCCCACCACAAATCCTCCGTACAGCCGTAAAATACATCACCGACAAAAAAGATCTCTACGACGACGAATTGGTTGCGCAATCACTACCCTTGATACCTCAGGGCGATACCTACGTTTACACTACAGAAACGTCCGATCTGCGACAAAACCTCGTACAGAAAAAGAATACAGTCACGCGTTTGTGGCAATGGAACCAGAGACACCTGAATTTATTTGATAATGCCAGGGATTGGAATTCGAGGGCTCATATGAGTATGGCCCGCGCAGATGTGGTGACTGGGTTGCGATCCTGGTTTTATTGATTCTTGTGCGGAAGGGCCGGAGAGGATGATTTGAGGATTGAGTTGGGAGAAATGATAAGGGATTTGAACGCTCAGCGTATGTTTATGGGGCAAGGATTTCTTGCTGCTTTGCCGATGGTTCTGCCTAGTCCATGAGTAGTCTGGTTTGTATGAGAGATTATTTTATTGCTTTGAAGTAAAAACTGTTGTTTGTGACCAAATCATAACCTAGTAGCACGCGTGGTTTGCATTCGCAATTTGTGTGCTGGATATGTCTGCTATTCGCCATAAAGAAGGACTGGATGGACTTACGGTTCCATGGCACCAATACAGCATTGGACCTTTTCACATTGAAAATGACTACTCCAACCGCAGCCAGTTCCACACCAGCCATCCGTACGGGAACCACCTGCAGGCGCGACCCCTATCGCGAAGAATGGCTTCAAGTCAAGAGCGCCATAAATGTCAGCGCAACAGGAGAAGCCATTAAGAACCTCATTCGAACAGAAATAGTCCTCCGCACTGCTATCAATTATATCATAGACATCAAGAACCTCCTCGACGATGAACGCCTCATCCAAACACTCTCTCGTCAGAACACCACCACCCCGGAAAATGAAGCCCTAAAAACCGTGCTCCAGCAGAAAAGACTCGTCATGCAGCAAGTTTGGGAATTCAACGAGCGCCATTTGGATAAATTCGTCGCTTCCAAGTACTTGGGCGATTTTATAGTGGGTTCGAATGCAGGCTTTTTGAGTTCATGGTTTTACAGGCTTGTTTCTCGGAATAAACATATGGGGATGATGGGTTTGGCGCTTCAAAGGTTGGTGGACGATTTGAATCAACACCGTGGATGGGTTTCGACGGATGGACTGCCCGCCGTCGTACCTCTGACTTTGGATCCATTCAATCCTTAGGCTGGGACAGTTGGGGTTCTGGTGAATTCGGTGGATTAGCCTTGGGGGTGTGTCAGCGAATTGAAAGGTTGGCATATGCTTGTATCACAACCGCATAATCATGCAACTTTGCCCGTGGATTGGCATTGCAAGTAGTTATCTTACTTAGGGAGATGCAAAGAAGAGGAAACAAATTGGAGAAAGCAAAAATCAATAACAAAAATGCACACATTGAGACTGTTGCTTGCAACGATGAAGGTGAAAACTTGACCCCTGTGTAAAGCGAAGAGGCAAGAGAGACTGCATGAAAAGAGCAAGGGTGAGATAGGCATATGGCAAGACCTTCGCTCACTGAGAAAGGCAAAAGACGAAGTAACTTCATGGAAGAGAGACTGGGAGTTTTGAGGTGAATCGTGAAAAGATGTAATGAGTATCGTAGAATGTCTACCGATGGTCAGCTTTTGTGCGCCAGCTGAGACCCTAGACCCTTTCAGTCAGATCATGAATATCTTAACGTGCAGTCCGTTCTGTCGAACTGAGGGGTAGATAATCGGACTGGATTTACTGCGAACCATGTCAGTGAGCTATGTGTCCGCCAGTAGATCCCAAAACCTGCCTTAGTATTTAGATATGCCGAAACGCCACGCTTGTATGGAAGTCCGTAACAACCAACCTAACCCATAAAGCCTACCTGGCTTGACTGAAAGATCTACAGTCTACTTCTTCTTGCTGTCTTTACCCTTCCCTTTGACCTCCTCTTCCGCTAGCTGCCTCACAACAATTTTGACCTGACCCTCCTCAACCGGTATGCCATCATCATGCTCACTCTCCAAACCTGGACTGACTCCAATAGCCAAGAATGCCCCATCCGGTGAAAAACCAATAGCACTGACACCTAGCCCAAACTTAGTATACTGCTTTATCCTCCGCTTGGCCGAACCATCCCACACAGCTACAACACCATCACCACCTCCAGATGCGAAAGTTCCAAATACCGGATGGAAAGCAAGGGCGTGAACGGGGTAAACATAGTCGGTATTTTCGTTTTCTACTATGCTACGGTGGCATTTGAATGCGTATTTTCGCTTTTGGGATTCGTCCGAGGGGTCAAACCATTCCACTGCTATTCTGCCTTCGATGGAGGAGGATGCGTAACCGCTGTCATTGGGCATACATGCTACGGCTCTGATTTGGAACTTCATGCTGCTTTCTCGTTGTTGCCATGGTTCTACGTTTATGGTTGACTGTGGGGTCTGGGAGCGGTATGTGGCATCTTTTAGGGTCTTGATGTCGTAGATGTAGACTGCGCGGTTTGCCATTGCTACGACGAGTTTGCTGGGTGAGAGGGAGATGGAGTATGCTTTATGAGGTAGCTGGATGGTGGAGACGGAGGTGGCTTTTGCGCCTTCGATGATGTGGATGTGAAGAGTGGAATCGAAAGATGCGGATACGAGTATGTTTGTTTCTGAGGAGTATGCGACGCAGTTTACGGGCGCGTTGTGTTCTGATATTACTGTCTGCTCGCCGCTTTCGAGGTCGATTCTGCGGACCAAAAGTTAGCATTCGATAAACATAGTAACGTAAACAATTAAGGCGCATCTACCTCCGCACATCCCAGTCCAATCCACCTGCAAAAGCTTCATTATCATTCCTCCCAAAAGTAACATCTAACACAGCTGCCCGCGACTCGAACTTTTGCAGTAGCTTGGCCTCGTCTGGAGTTGTATCATAGAAGTAAACATTGCTATCCCATGAAGAAACCAAAAGCCGATTTGAGGAGTTTGGCGCGAATTTGACGGCTGTGATGCCATCATTGGGCGGGTCGGGGAGTTCAAATTGACTCATAGTGAAGTTTGAATGTTTGATAGTAAACTTTGGTGATGCGTCTACGTGAAGATAGTGATAGGTAATCATAGGTTGAAAGGTACGGAACATTGTTTCCCCGAAGATCACCACTCTTCTTGAATAGGAAAGCACCCGTGAACACCAACATTGACATATCTTCATTGTCTTACCGATATCTTTCTCATGCAAACTATTCAGGGACAGACACCGGCATCAAGTTTAACATAGAATTTTGGCATCATTTTCTTACATGACCAGGTTCACTAGTGTTACATCCTGATGTCCTCTCATTTGCGCTCTACGCGTTATTCGGGTTCGCCGTAAAAGACAGTGGTATAGGAGCACGCTGACCATGACTCCCCATACAAACCCTCAAATAATTACGATCCGCAATCAAAACTTGAAGCGACCCCTTCAAATCCGCCTCATCCATCACCCCACACATGTACCGAAAATACCACGACGTCAAAGATAATCTGCTGTGTCCCCTTCTAGCATTGGCGTGAGTCACCATAGGTAGCAAAGAAAGCTTCGACACGCTCCAATCTCTTGCATCATCAAAGACATCTAAATTCTTCTCTATGGCATCCCATATCCGGCTGGTTGCATTGGCTTTGGCGGTGATGGCGTTGTGGAATTCAAGTTCCTCTGCAAATGGGTTGTTCGTTGATATGTGACGCGATCGCTGGATTAGCTTTTCGTCGTACAGGTCTTTGATGTCTGTGATGTACTTTATGGCTGTGCGGAGGATTTGTGGTGGGAAACTTCTGGTGGCCAGGGCTTCGTGGTTTCCGTTCACGGTGAGATCTTTTACTTGGATCCATTGTTCGCGTAACGGGGTCCCCTTTGGGGTTGTTGGTGGTGCAAGCAGCTGCGGTGGAGGCATCTGTGGTGGTGTAGGTATCTGTGATGAACCAGGCACATGTGGTGGGACAGACATCTTTGGCTGAATGCTATGTGTGGCAGTGGGATAACCTCTTGCACGCTGGAAGGTCTATAAATTCAGCATACAGCAAACTTTCCCCTTCCGGACCAGGCCGGAAGTTTGGTTTTACAAAGCGAAGCTTCAATCGAGAACTCTCAAATGGTCAGAGGCAAAATGATTGTGAAAAGCCTGAAGAAAGAGCTAACATAGATAGTCAAACGTGTAAGACCGACACAGCTCCATATCTACCAACAGTTTAGAGTATCCCAAGATACCCAGTCTCTTACAATCCTTCTTCAATCGCATAAAATTCATTCCATTTCCTGTAAAAGTTCCACGCACGTAAACTCCGCCTCAACGAGACCTCCCAGCAACTTTTGTAGCTATATTCTCAGCGTTAGCAGATTCGCACAGGTTTGTATGGACAAATGAGTCTTACTTCGCGACAAAGATGCTGGTAGTCTTCAATTTTCGTTTTCGGCGCCACGTAACGTACTTTCAGACTTTTCAGATTCGCCCCCAGATCTCCGGGTTTTCGGCCTTTTACATGCTTCTCGAAAACCTCGCAGCTGCAGCGCCTTACATCTTTTTCGGAGTACCCACTTGTGCAGTGGCTGAGATCGAAACTCCAACCCGTGATCATGCCGAGGACATCAGATAGCACAGGTTCGCCAAAAAAGCTGTGCGGCAGGGTTCTTGTTAAAATAAGCTCCAGCTTCCTCACCTTTCGCAGCGTATCCACAGATATGAACTTCTCAGCGGGGTGTTTAGACTTGTAGAGACTATCATGGTTTACAGGCCAGTCGATGGTCAGCACTTTGGTCTGTAGTAGAGCGAGCACATCTGATGTGATCTGCCTGTTGACTGATAGTATCGCAGGGGTCTTCATTTTCGGAGTCCATTCATGCAACATTTTGAGGAATTTATTGGCCTCGTTTTCTAAGTTGCAAAGGATCCTGAGCCTTCTTCTGTAGTGCCTCGACATGCAGTCAGAGGCTTTCTTCCAATCGACATCTATGAATTCATAGATGAGGTTACGAAGTTCTGCGGGGAGTCGAAGGAAAGGAAAGATGCGCCTATGAGATCTCAACTGATATCTAGGTTCCATTGTTGTTAGCTTTGCATGAGGCAGAGGCAAGAGGAGGCTGCAATTATGCTATATCATCTAGCAGTGTTTGCTGTTTGTGTTCTTATTAATTCTCAGCTGATACTAATGACAGAGTCAGGATCACTATATCATTCCACACATATTTGCTGTATATTCTGTGAAAACTAGAAGAGCACTTTTCAATATGCTCATGCACAAGGGAAGCAAGGTTACCCAATGCTCCTCGCACTTATATTTCGTGTCTATCATAGTAGACGTCAAAAATGCTCAGTGTATCTCAGCATTATCACACTTTTCATATCCCAGCGTCCCTAACAACATTAGTGCCCTATCTGTTCAATGAGCTGGCCGTTTGCGGCGCCCCAATTTGCGCTTGAAGCTATCATCGAGTTCACTTCTGGCAACCCCCACACAGGTAAATTCCGTCTTCACGAATTGCTCGAAGAATTTCTGGTACTACATCCCTAACATTAACTTGGCAGCCTTCTTATTTAATAAAGCAAAACTCACAAATACACACTTCTCTTGAGAGCGACTCCCATTCAATACCTCATATCTAACACGTAGAGAATTGAGGTCTCCTTCATAAGACTCGGGTTTGCTCACCCAAGGTACATCTGAGCCGACCCGCTCGCGTTTCTGATTAGGACTGATATAGCTGTCGAAACCCGCGAGAACGGCATGAATGTCAAGCAGTTCTTTATCGAAATGAAAACGTCTAGAATGCTCCCTCTTGAGAACGATCTCCAAATCTTGGACTTTCAGTAACGTTGCTGCCGAAATAAGTCTAGTAATGGGAATGAGATCGTGGCATTCGTCAGACACCAGTGGCCAGTAGAGAATGAGTGGTTTGGTATGTAAGGTTCCAATCAGTTCTGCTGTGATCTGTTTGTTCACAAGTAAGATGGACGGTGTGCTTCGTTGTGGTATCGTATCGTCGAAGAGTTTCCTCAATTCACAGCTGCCATTCCGGCAGGACTCCTCACTGTCATGATTGTGATCTCGATTTGACGAGCGTTGATACCTGCGGATGTCGCATCTTCTGGAGTAGATTTCCTTGGTACAGCTGTTGACGTTGTTCCAATCGAGGTTGATGTAATGATAAATATGATTGTGTAGTTCTGCTGGTAAGGCCAGAAATGGGAAGACTTCTCTTGATTCCATCATGAGTTGCTTATCAAAGACGCATGGCGGACTAGTTGTAGCCTTTGTGGTAATGCGGCATATATTTGCCATTTGCCATACACTTTGTATCAGATTTCAGAAGCCACGTTGGCTTTCAAAGGCTGATTTCTATTAGATTCTATCCAAATCTAATTATAATCATTTATTGTCTGGCTCCTGCCAGATATTCAATTAGTTGTAACAAGGATATGACTTATAGCCCAAGCTCTTGTAATAGCAATCCGAGTCTCGACCGGCCAAAACAATCACAGCTACTAGCTTCCCTGGCGACATACAACTACCCCTTTCACATCCCCTCCACATTAGCCAAAACACTCTCCTCCAAACTCTTGAATCCGTGCTCTTGGCCGAACTCCTTCAACAGCTCCTCAGCCCTTTCCCTAGGAGGCACTATTGACAAATCCCTAGACAAATCCACAAAGTCATCCAATATCTTCCTATCAGGAAAATTCTTCCTAAAAACATCCAAAATATCGTTGAAAGTAAACGGTTCCGCGTAAGCGAAGATGCGTTCGCTAGATACCTCCGGGTGTGTCAAACCAACGACATGCAAAATGCCAACATCTTCCACATCGACGAAATATTCTGGAAAATCGAAAAAAATTAGAAAAGCCCCGCAAAATCAGTGGGGTAAATCAGAGAGGTGGGGGAGAAAATTGAAATGAACCAAGCTTACGAGGCAGCAAAGCATTCAACCAGAACTCCATATTCTCCTTCACACCACTCAAGAGCAGTCCCGGAAAAGAGGACGTAGACGGATGCCCCTGATTCACCGGGTCGAGCGATTTCCCAAAGGTGGTATCGGGCAGTACTACTCTCTTTCGTAAGCAACCAAAACGGCAAATCTGCAGAATTATCAAGAATCAAAATACCAGTATTAAGGACAAACCCCGGTTTCTCTTCCTCCATAAATTTCCACAACGCCTGCTCCGCTTGGGCTTTACTCGCGCCGTACACATCAACTGCTCTACTCTGCTCGTAGGGTGCGTGTCTCCAAGCCTCCTTTATCGAATGCTCATTCCACGATTTTGCATCGATGGTAAACTCCTTGTTGGGTAGGGGCATCGAGGCGGCCGTACTACTTGATGTGTAAACAACACGTTTGATGTTTGGGAATTTCACTGCTGCTTTCACGATGTTTAAAGCGGCGGCGATGGTTGGTGTGACTACTACGTGCGGGTTGGGATCAAATGACAGGATTGAAGCTGTGTGGATTACGCCTGATACATCTGTTTCATTGTGGTCAATAAAAAATGGAAATTTTGGATACTCAAAGTTTCTGTGATTGCTTACCATTAAGCACTTCATCGTACACACCCTCAGCAGTGAAATCCTTAATTTCAACAAGCTCGAAATTCCCCTTTCCGTATGCTTCACCAAATAAATCCTGAACCCATTTATTTTTAACCACATCTCTCACCGTTCCTCGGACCTTGTAACCAGCACGTAAAGTCTGATCAGCCACATGACTACCAATAAAACCATTTACACCAGTGATCAAGACAAGAGATCCAGGCGGAAGAGCGGGGTTTTTTGTTGTCGTCATTTTGGAACAGCCTTGATCCCACCGCAGAAAATCACAAAGTACTGTGCAAAGACAGGACGTTCAAGAATATAAGATGACGAAGAATATATGGATGAATTTACGGGTCACCTTAATACATAGTTCTACCAGGACGCGCTAACCTAAATGGGTATTTTAAGGCGCTCCACTAACCGTGCTTAGAAATCATCTAGTACTCATGGACGAAAAGAACGTTTCAGCCGATGATAATCGGAAGGTCATAGATAATGCAATCAGGGCGAAAATGACCGTCTTAGATACTGCTCCTGTGTGCCGATTGGTAAGCTGACACTAAATTTGTATCTAACATGAGCGAAAGGGATAGTTCCCCTGGTGGAATAACTCATATTACCAAGCCTCAACTTGGCAGTCTAGCCTTTGGAAACAATGGATGGAGAAGTAAGTTGCGATTTCACACAAATAGCTATAAAAGTGACGTGGACAATGATCTTTTGCATTGGAATGGTATAGCATTTCACCATCGCTGGTAAACTTTAATGTACATACACGTCCTCGTCGAAGTGAAGTAAATACGAGAAGAAATTGCACCCGTATACGACGACATACGCAACGTCGAGTATGTACTGTACACCGCTCTGAAATCCGAATTGAGATGAAAACGACTGAGAAACGCAAACAAAAAGCCTCCATGAACTTCCCTGCCTGAGTGAAAGGCAAGTCGAAATAAAACGACCCAGAATAAGTCGAATGGCTTTTGAAAAAGCTTCAGGAAGAGACCTGAAGCTGTTCATAAACCTCCAGCTTGCAGAATGAAACCAAACTGTGAATCAACCGTCTGAATGCCCACGCAAAGTAAAAAGGCTGAAAGGAGTTGTGAATCGTCGCAAAAAGGTCATCGCGACTGACAGCAAGCCGCCACCCAGATTCCGAAATTGAAAAGTGGATAGAAAGGAAGGTAAAGACAAGAAAGAATCCACCCGTCATGTAAATCGCTACCACATTGACTCAAGTAGCCACACTGTGCTGCAATCCTTTATTTCCTCCATGATCGCCCACGCAAGAACTTTTTCCACCAAATGAAATAACAAATCGTGTCGTAAACATCCAGTCCAGTCATTCTCTCCGATCAATTCCTCACGCGCTGTGTCTTGCTAGCACGACGAGACCCATTAGCGAAGTCACCTCCGGCCAAGTCCTTTAGTTTGCGCTTTGGAGAACCACGTCCACTACCACCAAATGTGGAGTAAAACGTAGCAGCATCGGCGCCATTCTGAGCATCTGTTGGGGTCAGAACACCTGAGGTATTCATTATAGAGGTTGTGTCCGCAAGGCTGGGGACGGTGCTTGTAGGACGTTCAATCATGTTGCCATTGGCCTGTGCATGCTTCGCATCCGACATGGTGATGTCCGAGTCCTCGTAGATTGACACAGTCGCCTGGGAATCATTGCGTAAGGAGATTGTCGCGTTGCTGTCCTTTGAAGAGATTGTATCGCTGCTGGTAGCGACAGCTGGCTCTGCAGCATCATACATCTCCTGCAGAGCTTTCGCGTAGATGTCCACCATCTCGACGTACGATGCCTTGAGTTCTGGTTGCCTCTCCTGATCCTGATGACATCGCGGACACAAGATGTAGTAGCTCGTAGTCGGTTTGGGAAATCCTTGCACAGCGAATTCGTCGAGAACATCGCCAACGAGAGTTGCCTTATCCCAATCGAGACATTCTTCACAGTAAGCCTGTGGGCAGAAACGACAACTGAGCAAAGATTAGTATAAGGAGATTGAGAGTCAGTTTTGTAAGCTTACGCGTAAAGCATGCCACCAGCATCACTAGCTTTCTTTCCACAACCTTCACCGTGACAACGATGCTGAGGGCAGTACCAGGACATAGCCTTCAATGCAAACTTGCCTTCCGGGCCCAAGCACTCAGCATGGTAGCTGCGAGGACAACCATTGCAAAGAATGAGCTCGCCACCATCGTAGCAGCTAATGCAGTGCTAATTGAACAGGTTAGCTGAAGTGAATCAAGAAGAGCAGTACAAACACACCTCCTGCGACACGATGGGTGCACGCTTCTCCCGCTTGACCTCCGCAAGACTCGCATCTTTCCCAGCACGAGTCGCGACAGCCTCCCACTCACCACACCCAACAGACTCTTTCGAAACAGCGTAACCTTGGATCATGACGGTGGTGTTCTTACCAATACGACGATCCTTGCGCTGGACGTGCTCTCCAAGGACGTCCGACTTATGCTGAATTTGCTGACGATCGTACCTCTGGCCATCGAAAACAGCACACTCAACCTTCTCCATAGTTGCCAACCATTTCGCTTCCGCCTCTGGGTCGTGTGTTTCGTCGTCCTCCAAGTCAACGGATTTGTCCGCACATTTTGAGAGGAATGTCTCGAAGTCCCAGCTCTTCATCTCCTCAATGTCGATTTCGGGATGAGCCAAAGTCTGTGCACCACGTCGAATCAAACTCTTGAGAGCTGTGGCATCACCAAAGAGAGCCTTCTCCTCCACTTCGGACTCCTTCTCGCTTTTCTTCTTCTTCGGCGTGGAGTGGTACTCTGTCTGCATGGACTCAGTGATCTTGGTGGAAAGGTACAACTTCTTGTGGATGCGACCGAGCATTTGTTCCTCTACGGTGCCACGCGAGCAGAGCTTGTAGATTGTGACTGGTTTAGTCTGTCCGATGCGATGACAGCGAGCTTCAGCTTGCAAGTCGATCTGCGGATTCCAGTCCTCGTCCATGAAGACGGCCTCTGTAGCTGCGGTGAGGTTGATGCCCAAGCCTCCCGCTTTGGTGGAGATCAACATGACCTTGAATTCAGACTTGCCATCTTGAAACAATCGAACAGCCAAGTTACGGCGTGCAGTCGAGGTTTGGCCGTCCAGGCGTAGATATTTGAATTGCTCACCGGAATTGCTGATGCAGTTGAGCAGGTCTTCCGTCCAATCCAAAACTTCAGTGAAGTTGGAAAAGATCAGGATCTTCTTCCTTTGGACCAGGACCAGCTCGTTGACCAGCTTCTCTACCGCCATGAACTTTCCAGAGGCACGAATGACGTGACCATCGAGGTAATTGGGATTTGGTGCTTCGCCTGCAATGAGGTAGGGATGGATGGAGCACCGTCTTAACTGCATGACTAAGTTGCGAAGGCGCTGCCAAAGGGATTTGGGCGTGTCATCCGTATTTTGAGCGCCCTTGATGACCTCTTGATCGTCAGCAAGTAAGCCAGAATCATCAGTATTGCCGCTTGTAGCTGCCCCATTCTGAATGAGACCTTGTTCTTGCGCTTGCGCACCACGGAACACTTGTTCAAGAATCCTCGGATCAGTCTGTCGAGTCAGGAGCCGAGTGTAGAGCTCTCGCTGCACAGGAGTCAAAGGCAGGAAGACACGAACCTCGTGTTTTGGAGGCAGGTTGAGATCCACACCGGGACTGTCCTTCATGCGACGTAGCATCAAAACTTCCAGAAGACGGCGAGAGTGATCTAGAACATTAATATTGACTTGGCCTTTGCCAATGTCAAAGGCGGCCTTGAAGAGGTCTGCGGTCTTCTCAACAAACACATCGGGGAGCATCCAGTGAAGCAAGGACCACATCTCCATGAGATTGTTCTGAAGAGGTGTACCAGTAAGCAGTAAACGATATTCCGACTTGAGGCCCTGGAGGGCTTTGGAGATGTCTGTGTCGTGATTCTTGATTTTGTGACCCTCATCAAGAACGAGATAGCGCCACACGAATACATTCTTGAACCAAGATTGCTGTGACTTATATGTTTCCCAGGAAGTCACAACGAGGTCATAGGCACCCTGCTTGCCGACATCGGAAGTTAGGAATTGAGATGTGCGCTTATTCTTTGAAGAGCGACCAGACTTGTCAGTGTAATCCCGACCCACAGCAGCAGCTTTCAGGTGAGCAAGCTCATTCGCAGACCCATGGAACTTAAGAGCCTTCAGTCCGGGTGTGAATTTCTTGGCTTCGACAATCCAATTGGAGACGACGCTCAATGGGCAGACAACAAGAAAGGGCCTTGACTCTGATGTGGTGTTGGGGACATTCTCCTTGAGGTATTGGAAAAGAGCGAGAGTTTGAATAGTCTTTCCCAGACCCATTTCGTCACCAAGAATTCCCGCCATGCCATTGCGAAAGAGGTGGACAAGGAACGAGAGGCCCTTGAGCTGGTATGGTTTCATAGTCGCAACAACACCGGTGGGCTGTCGAGTCAACTCCTCATACTCCCCGAAGAATTGATCGTGACCCGAGGAGATACCGGAGGTAAGCTTGTGGACATATGAATTTTCAGGCAATAACGGAAGAAAGAGGTCCTTGTGCACGCGCAGAAACTCGTCTTGACGGCCTTTGGTGACGGTCTGGATTTCATGGCGGATTTGAGCGCGATCGGTGCGGGCGACAGCTGCGGAATTTGCTTTTTGAACCCGGCGACGTGAGGTTTTTGGACGTCGCTTCTTCGAGTCGTAGTTGACCATGGCTTTTGGCGTTACCAAAGACGATCGAGGTCGTAGACCTCGGCCGCGCTCTACCGGCTCATTGAACAATTCAGAAGGTGTGGATTCTTCGTCCTGAAGCTCGTCCAAAGACTCATCCTCCACATCATCGTCTCCGTAGGTGGGCTTTTGCGGAGAGTCGAAATTGGATTCGGTTACAGAGAGGACTTCTTCATCAGAATCACCGTCAGGAAGTTTATAGTTCACGGCGCTGCGTGAGCGAAGGCGGTTCTGTTCTGCCATTGTTTGTTGCAATTGCTCTTGAAGTGCAACTATGATTTCGGGAGGTGGTTTGGTAACAACTACTACCTCTTCTAACTTTTTAGTGACAGAATTTGGCGATTGTTTCGCGTTGAATCTTTGTAATAAAGAACTCGCGGTAGTGCGCCTCGTTGGTGTTTGTGAAAGCGGAGGCGGAGCTGAGGAAGTGGTTGGTGGTGGAGGTTGAGCAGCAGTCGACGCGTGCGGCACAAAAAGTAGAGGTGGAGGGTGGTAAGGGTCCAGTCCGTCGTCTATGGGCGAGAGAAGCCTGATCCGTCTTGGCGGGCTACCCTTCACTTTGGTGCTTGCCATATTGGGAAAGTTTGCCTTGGGAAACAAAGGAACTAGACAAACACAACACAAAGCCTGATAAAACCAACAAAATCCTCACAAATGCCTCCCAAACTTTCTGACCGTCTTCAACACCTCAACTGAGCGTGGAATCTATCTGTATCATGCAGTAGAAAAATCAAGCAAGTACCCGTCCAATACAACTTGTGCCTACAAGTGTTTCGCGGCAAAGCGTCAGGGCTGTGACTCGAGATCTGGCAATCGCTTGTCCCAGTGTTATGACAATTGAGGCGATGGAATTAAACGGGTCGAATAGGTAGTTGTATAAAGCAGATCCGAAAAAAGCTGTACGCGAGAAGGTGGGGTAACGCGCTATTCGTCGGAGAATAAGGTGTTGCCGCGAAGGGGTGACAGGACGAGTGTAGGTAGAATTCGAGCAGGAGGAAGAAAATAGAATTATATAGTGCCGCCTGGAAGTATTATAAATCCTATGATATCATTCGAAAATGCCGCCCAAATTAGGAAGTGAAGTCGGAGTGAGGGTGTCGCGAACTCGAGATGGAAGGAATGGTGAAGAAACTGAGGTGCTACGAACGCGTAAAGTGGAATCACCAAAACAGCTGACCCATTCCGGCAGCCACCTTCCTTCTTCAAAGTCTAGCTGTCTACCATTTCAATTCACGAACTGAATCTGGGAGGAGAATCTGAGAAACATGAAAGATCAGTTTCATTTAGTATCTCTGCCATAACTTTATAAACATCCTCGACTGTAGCACAACGACATCAAACACCAAATGCTTGCAATCAGGAAATAAGCTACGCACGACCTCCACCCCCGCCATCATGGCGCGGTTTAATTTCCTATATGTCTACCGCTCAGATGGCAAGCCAGAAGTCATACTGAAGGCGGGGAGACAAAAAGAAAAGAATGAGCCCACTGCGGCGCAATTGGATTCGAAGCCAAATAGCAAAGGTATCAGCGATTACTACCGCGAAATCAGCTACGATGAGACAAAGCACACGGACTGGCGGAGGAAACTGGCTGGTATGCTCATTCGTGAGCTGAAGAAGTCAGATTTTGGAGGTATGCTACTAATCTCCCGACCATGTGAAACAAGACCAAATGCTAACATTCTTCAGACCAGCAAGCATACATCCTCAATAACTTCCCCGAAAACTACCGCCTTTTCGAACATGTCAAGTCAAAAGCTTCAGACGTAGGAGGTACCGATGCAAAGAGCTCCAAGACACACGCAGGTGGTGGGCACGACCGACAAGATGCATACTTGTACGGACACCCACTTGGCAGGAAGAAGAGGTTTCGAAGTCCTGCTGATTTCTTCCCCCACCTGCTCTGGCTCTGTACAGATGCGGATGGCGATCCAATGAATTGCGCTTGCAAGATATGCGCCCCAGATGAACTACAACCAGACATCAAAGCCGAGAAGAGGGAGACGGCACTGGTGCAAAAGGACAATAAACTAAATGTCAACTCGGCAGCGTATAGAGGTCCAATCGTTGAGATACGAGTTCCCGCCAAACTAGGACCAGGCCCTGGTTCAAATATTGGCATACAGAGATCGAATATACCAGCCTCAGGTCTCGCTCCTCTCGGTTCACCAGCTACTGGTAGTAGACCCGACCCACGCCAAACATCAGCTCTTCCAACAAAACTCACACCAGACCAGCAACTCGACTCTACAATAAACCAGTTCTCCTTCCGCCCCGGCGAGATGGTATGGTTCGACCGCGGCCAAGCATGGGGCCTAGGAATGATAGTGCGAAGATGGAGAACACCACAGCAGACATATCTCCTACAACCAATCACCCACCCCTTCGATACACAACAACAACATGTGATCAACAAAGAGGGATCACTGAGACCTTGGCTTGCATGGAGTCCGCCCAGCTATATGCACAGTGGTCTCAATGGCATGACTGTTGCTTACGAGTCTATGAATTGGCAAGCGCTGATGGCTGGTCATTATGGCGAAAGTAGTAAGACGTCTATGGAAGTTGATGGTAGTATTATTGCTGCCAAAATGGTGGATGGGACATACACACCTCTGGAGTGCATCATGAAATTCCTAGCTGATCCGCAAAAGCCGGATCAACGCGACGAGTTACACTATAACGCCATATTCATTGGTGCGGAGAAACTCTGGCTAGGTGATCCGGCACGATTACGAACCCACAACGAGGAGGAAGTCTTAGTCATCAGTACTATCGTCGAAAAGCCTATAAGTAAGGAATCATGGAGGGGTATACCCCAATCTACCCCAACGAGTGTAACCCTCATCGGCGACACATACATCATCGCGAAACACACCCCCCAAACACTCATCTCCCCACCCTCAGAGCAAAACATCCCCACCCGCATGCTCGAAGACATAAAAGCCCGCAACCGCACCTCCTCCCGCGCAAACCTCCCACCATCATACTGGCACCTCACCAAAACCCGCGCTTCAGTGCCATTATCCATGATTAAAGGTCGGTGGTATGAGTGGTCTACTATGCTTCCTATTATTAAATCGACGGAGTTAGATCAGTTTGAAGCAAATTTGGCGAAGGGGAAAGTGGAGAGTATGCATAATTATTTTAATGCTAGGAATGAGTTTCATGGGGTTGGTGGGGGGGTGAGGAAGGAGAGGAGGGAGGAGGCGTTTGGGAAGAGTATCCCAGGGGATGTGCTTATTGTTGATGGGGTTGGTGTGCCGGAGGGTGTTTCTGGGCCGGGTGTGCAACCGCGGCGGGCTACTTCAGGACAGGGAGGTGGTGCTTCACAGCAGCAGCAATCGACGTTTGCGACGTCGTCGACTTCCACACCTGTTCAGCAGGGACAACGGTATACCTCTACGCCCACCTCTACACAACAACAACAACAACAACACCTTCAACATCCATCATATTCACCTCAACAACAATCCTACACTACCGTTTCACATCATTACTCCCCACCACCAACGACACAACAACAGCAACAGCAGTACCATGCCCCAAATCAACATGTGAATTACACCATACCGACATCCATGCAAGACGATGCTGGCGAACTAAACGTTGAAGATTTCATGAATTTAGATGGCATGGACAGTGATTATCCTGGCGGGTGGTGATTCTAACTTATCGATGAGAGATTGATATAAAGCGAAAAGGCATGGGAGTTCCTGACTGGTTTGCAGGGCCCGCTGGGCGTTCTGAGAAAATGGCATTGTGCATGGTGTTTAATTTGCTCTACGGGAGGTATAGAGGGAATGCTATAGTTGGTCCTGGGGACTCAAGACGATGTCTTCAGTGATGGATGATGGGAAAGTAATGAATAGTGCATTACTCCAGAATTATATACAAGAACACTTGGTGTAAGCTGTGTTTTCTTCTAGAACCTTTTGCCCCAGCATTCATCCTTGCCTCAAAGCTACGAAGCCTTGCGCCATTTCTGCTATTCTCATCATGTTTCTTTCTCTTCGAGACACGTCCGAAGGAAGCCCCATTTCAAAACACTGTAAGGTAGTTAAGTAAGCATACCTACAGCTTCTGAAACTAAACATAAAGGCAATAAAATACGTGTTTTGAGAGCATTCCTTCTTTACATTACTATTGCTGCTATGGCTACTTGTTTATCAGTCCTCCGGTAACGCCCTTTGTGACTTTGCCAAAAGGTTGAGGGGATAGATGTCTACTAGAGCAGTAAAGGAGTGCGAAACAAAAGAGAATGCGCTAGATCACAACACAGAAATACAGAAGAATGATAGACATCACTCTTTACCCCCTTCCCTCTGCCTTCTCCGCCATCTGAATGATATCCGAATCGGAAAGCGGAGAAGCCATACCCTCAATCAACCCAATGATCCTATCCCTCAACAACTCCAACTTGGCATGTCCCTCAGTAAGTGCAGCCGTATCACCCTCATTAAAATCCGAATACCTCTGAATAGGCAGAATAACACTCTGAATAATATCATTCATAGCTTCAAGAGTAATATCATTTATACACTTCGAGTATTCGTCCACCAGAGAGCCAGTATGACTTATACCAGCAGCTTCGACTGCTTGCACAAAAGCACCCGTGACGATGTAATCGGATGGGAACCAGGAATGTTGTTGTGATGTTGTTGTTCGGGGGAGGTTGCGGAAGGATGATGTGCATAAGGTGGATATGGCGGTGAGGGTTTGGAGGCGGGTTGATAGGAGACGAGCTAGACGTGATTGCTGTAAGTGCTAACTTGTAAAGGAGAGAGAAAGAAGTGTGAGACTTTTACTTACCAATAACACCAGGTGGCATCCTCACATCAATATCATCCAACACCCTTCCCCCCTCACTCAAACAATCCCCGTCAGCATTAGTACGCACACTCCTCGCAGGTCGCTCAGCAAGCCTACAATCCTCCTTCTCCAACCCGAAAACCCAAGCAAACATACAACCACTCCTCATACCCCTGTTCCAAAACATAAACCTTCCAGGGTTTAACCCGATCATTAAGATACGGCTGCACCAAATTCAATACGATCATAATTTTCACATATTGATGCGAGATCGATGAGTTCTTGGAACGTTAATACTTTGGGTCTGTGTTTGTAGGTGTGATGAGCGAGGTGCAGCATATGGATGAATAGTGGTGGGGATTCGTATTTTATGGTTAGAGAGTTTGGAGAAGTGAGGAGGAGGGTTTTGAAGATGGGGCTTGAGATTCGGAGGATGGAGGCGGAGACGCCGCAGCGGATGGATTGTGGGGAGCCTAGTATGATGGTGTAGTTTGGGTCTTCGCAGAATGTTTCGTCATAGTTGGGGTTTCTGGCGTTTGGAAGTGTCGAGTCGGTGATATTTTCGCTGAACCCTGCTTCGCTGCCGTTCGGTTCTACTTGTGCGGTTTCAATGCCGTCCAGTGAAGGTCTTGGTGGGACTTCAAGACTTTCTGGCTCGACTCGAACAATTTCCTGCTCCAGTGGAGTAGCTGTCTGTGCAGTGGTCTCAGTCAAGGCCACGATGACCTCAGGTGGTGAGTCTGGTATTGCTGATGCAGTAATTGCGTTCCCCGTTTGAGTAGGATTTGTAGACTCGGGTGTCGCGTATGCTTTTCCAGGACTTTCGACAGCCAACTTCACTTCCTCCTGTTCGTCATCTGTCTTGATCCTCTTCGGATCTTCCTCCTCAGGGCCAGAGCTCGTTTTGCGCTTCATTTCATCCTGAGGTCGAGGTCCAAACTTGAAAACAAGCGGGAAGGTAGATCTCCGCTTCGGTGCTACATCAGAGGTGATTTCTCCTTTGCGTGCTGAGTTTCCCGCAGTTCTTGGGCGCATATTCAGTTTGAGCTTAGTATATTTGTGTGGGCGAGAAGTTGGTAATGATAGGACCAAAGGGAATGCAATCTGGTTGTAGAAAATAAACCTATAGAAAGGGTGCTGGACAATGATGAGATTGGATGTTGGAGACGGAAAGGTGAGCGGGAACACTGGTACGGTAAAAGTGAACTTAAAAGCTGGAGGTGGGCGAGGTAAAGTCAACGTATTCGGGACGTGTTCCACCATGTCCCAAAAAGGAAGAAACCTTCGCTTCTGCTTGGATTGTTCACTGTAAAGAGGGCACATATTGAGGTCCTATCTTTCGGAGCCATTACTTCAATTGAGTTTGGGGCGTCCCCATTTGGTTTCTACCTACCGTACAAGTAGTGACTGCTCGCCAAAGAGTTATGATTGAAGTGTCAGAACTATTTGCGGAGGTCTGCGCGACCCCATCTTACCTTTCCCGAATGTTGCAACCTTGAGGCGGAACCCAGGTTTCGTGGACTTGTAATTAGGAGATACAGAAGCACGCAGATGTGGTTCTTCCATGTTCAAACCTTAGCCTGCTTAGCTAGATGATCAAGATGGAGTTGGGTGACCGGTAAAGGCATGGCCATTTCGATATCGCGTAACTGTTGTTTCAGAGTGCAGATACTGCTGTACTGACCACGACTGGTGTACTTCAATGAAGATGAAAAACCGTCCAACTTAGTGAGCAGTTTCTCTATACTGCAAAGTATTGGTGGTGGGCTCGCGTCGAAAGTGATAAACCCCAGCATGTGACCCACTGTAACTATCGCGCCTCTGTTGAGCACGACTGCCTGGTTATTTAATTCCAAGGAAGGTTGTGTTGTAGCCTTGAACACAGTGAAAAATGCTTCCCTAATTTTCAAAATTGTGGTGTGGCGGACAGTCAAGAGGGATTCTAAGAATCAATTAGCCTACACGCCCAGCCCAGCCGAAAATTACTTATGGATCGTGAGTCGCATAAGACAACTTACTGATGATACCAGGAGGCATCTGGAGTATGCCGCTGCCCAGAGACTGTCCTAGAGCATTCACGTATACACCCTTGTCGTTGATGGATATAGTCCTCACAATTTTTCCGCTAGCTCGATGAACTCTCGCTTCATTCCGAATACCCAGCTTGTGTAAAGCCACTCCTCGAATCCGACCTTCAATAGGACACGACTATATGGCATGATCCAATTTGGAACGAAAGGCCGCAACAGTGGTAGGACTTGGAAATGGTGACCGATGTATGCCGTCTCCACAAGCTCTTGGAAAGTCAACACTTTTGGAACTTTGTCGAATTTGAAATGAGCAAGGTAGAGCACTGTAACGAAGGCCGATGTCGGCTGATGGAAAAGAATCACTTCTGGAGAGTCGTCATTGATTATCTTTCTCAGTATCGGGCTGGCAAGGCGTAGGACTTGAGCGGATACGAGGTATCGTGTCGAATCATGCTTGAGAATCAGATCTCCACGCTCGCAAATTTGAACATCATAATTTGAGAGGATGTCATCTCGAGTAGGGGTCTGAGCAACTGGATCGGCACGCTCAGTTGTCGGGTTACCCGGCTGGTCGTTGCTGGCAGAAGAGGTTGCATCCTGGTCTCCCATTGCGCTCTCCATCTTGATCTCGGGTTCCTTTTTCACTTCTGTGCTTTTCAACCTCTTCGGTGCTGGCTCGTTCCCCTCGGAAGAGTCGCACGAACCTGTGTACACAGGCCTCGCGACGCGCCTAGGCCGGGCTAAAATTCAAAGGATGTCAGTAGGCTTCGATAAAACTGCTATTGAGTGATACTAGAAGAGGTTGCAGATGTAACTTACGGAGAGACATATTGGTGTAGTCTGACGGACAAGATCAGACCTGCAAGATTGGAGTCTGAGATTGACAGAGAAGTGGAGAGTCATTCAAGTGAACTCTGAAGTCGATTTGATTAGCGCCGGAAGATTGGAAATTCCGATGGATTCCCAAATAGGCAGGGTCGAAATATCCTAAAATGGAAGGAACCAGATCCTAGCGCCGTTGCGCACCTCGATATTCATAAGTTCAGGCCAAATCTGTACGAACTAATCGCGCTCCATAGAATATGGAGTTCGGTGGGAGCAGTGACTTCTTCTGATAAACTTCCATATACCCTTCAATGCTAGCCAACTATTAAATGCTTGGCTGCAATTCCAAGAATCCGACCAGAGGCGTAAATGACTGATTAGACCAACAATACAACACTATCTCCCTCATCCTCTTCAGCTAGCGTTGGTTAGTACAAGTATCGTATTCTAAGCTGGGATTAGTCTTTCACTTACATTCTCACACGCTATCTTGATGCTACTTCGCAAAGGCCCATGTAGAGAATCATGAATCACCACATGCAAGCTCTCGAGTTCATTCTGCGCAATCCATATATCGAGACAAGTGTTTAACAAGATTCCCCAAGCATCACTATACAATAGATGGGACCCCTCCTCCACGTCAATCCAGTTCCCTTCCATGTGATTGACCCGTGAGCCAGCATCGCGGAGTGCTTCACATTTCTCAGTACTCCACACAGTAAGCTCAAATCTGACATTTCGAAGCCTTTTGAGGGTAGCAGCTGGAATGACTGCCGTTGGGAAGAGACCCAGACCCTGGAAGTCAGCCGCGAAGATTGGACGGCTGATTGTTAAAGTCTTTTGGGATATAGCTTTCAGCGCTTCTGCGTGTATTTGTTTATTCACGAGCAAGAGACCTGGAGTACGCAGCTGTCGCGGCAAGCTTGAATGATAACGCGCGGAGTGGGGACTCGGATAATGTCTATTGATTGTGTCGATGGCGTGTTGGAGTCCATCGTAGTTTATGCTGAGGTTGTATATCATGTCCCTCAGTTCTCGCGGTAAAGATAGAAATGTTGCAGGAGAATCGGAATTCTTTTTGGTCTGCTGAGAACTAGAATTGGCTTCCGAAGTGGTTTGGAATGGATCAGAGATCTTTGGAGGCAGCCTGGTTGATGCAGCGGGCATTTTGATATTGATTGTTGAAGTCGGTGTTGGAGGTTGTGTTTGTACTATCTTGCTTACTTGCATCGAGGCACGCGATACATGTTGGTGTGCTGCTTTTCTCTTTGGTCGTCTGGATTCCATGTTCGATTTGGTTGTCCCGTCTTGCATTTCCAGATGGGGTTAAAGAAGCAACTTCTACCGCTGGCATACGAAGTCGTCGATTCTTCAACCTTTTTATTGTTTCTCTCGGACTTTTTGGGCTTTGAAACCGTTTGACAGGCTCACCACAGCGGCATTGGCTTTTCAAATGAAGTCGTTAAAGGAAGAAGAAAACGAGAAGCGAGAGATTGTGTTGTTGGTCGCATGTGCCAAACATTGGATGTGTGCCTGATTATTTATGGTGCCTGGGGCATGCAGATCACCTTGCACTAGCGCGTTCCTCGGACTTGATGAGCGGCGAACTTTTCTTACTCCTGATTCTCGAGAATACATCATTTCATCTCATCTACAAGCGGTCTTTCCATTTTTTTTATCCTTCGTCTTCCGCCATCCTGCTCTTTTTCTTCTTAGCTGCTTGAGACTGTGTGTTATCGAATTATGCACAATTAGACCATCATATAGCCTTCCGAGATGCTCGCACGAGCAGCAAAACGGAGGTTAAAACATCAATCACCAACCTCACGACACATTGCCGCTGCATTCAATCAATTATATCTTCCATGGTTGTGTCCAGCTCAGCTCAGATGGATATCGCTGGGTCCACAATCACCCCCTCTCGATGCTATAAGACCAAACCATAGCAAGACGTCGCCACACCGCGATCTCTCCCGGTCACTAGCAACCGCAACAGACTTCTACAACAGCAATACCATCGATAATGTACCTTTTCTCTCCACCGCTGCGCCGCGCGCTCCAGCACTGAATACCCAACCACCTCCATTGTCATTTCTCAAGCCGTGGACGCCTCAAAGTCCTATAGTTATCCATGACGCTATAGCTACGGCGAGTCCATCTGTCGGCCGTCGGCTAGGAATTGGCGGAGATTGTGCAGAACTCAATCAGAATCTACTCGCTTGTCTTGCAATCGGGAGACTGGAGAGGGCGGAAGCAATTGTTCGCAGACTGGGCCATCTATTTACTTCTGACGCACCAGAACTTATAAATGCGCACAACATGTATATACGGAATCTTGTTGACTCTCTACTCCTGGGTCGCAGTGATGTGAGCTTGAAGAAGATTCAACGATGGTTCGAGGTTGATATGAGAGGTAAAGGGGTGCAGGCTGATGGCGATACTTATGCTTTGATGTGTCGCGCGGCTATGATTTCACTCTCAGGTTATGCTCGGGACAGAACGGTCAGGAGATATCTGAATATTGCGGAAGAAGCTGGCTTTCTGGAAGAGACTTTAGCCTCTGGAGAATATCAGGACGCAGAATGGGAGGAGTTATGCAATTCGCGCCACGAGCCACTAGTCGCGCCAAAAGCACAAACAGAATCCGGCGGCCTTTCGATTGAGACGGAGCTGGAAGCGTTAAGTCTGCCGAATGCATCTGCTAGGATGGCTGTGAAGGCCGTCGATCAAAAAGGGCTGGGTTTGAAGTCGCTGACCGACAGTTTGACCACATTGGACAATATGGAGGCAGTGCCATATCCTCACGAAATGGAAGGGACAAAAGAAGAAAAGGATCGTGCATGGGGACTTCTGCGGGAAGCTCAGCTTGAGGAGGGCATTGTAGACTCCTCCATCAACCGGTGGAAAGCAGAGCAAGCGAACATGATGAAAATGGGCATCAACCCAAAATTGCGATCGAGGTCTATGGAGTCACTAATGTGGTATTGGCACAGAGGGCTGGAAAACGCCATCAAGAAAGAATTACAGGAGGTTGCCAAGGTCATGGAAAGCCCTGCCAAACACACCGGCGACACTCGGCTTGTGTACGGACCGTGGCTTGAGGCCATATCGCCAGAAAAAGCCGCTGCTATCGCCATCATGGTGACTCTCAGGTACACTATCAGCATTGGAAAAACAGACTTGGCGAATGGCCGAACAGCTCGTGGCATTTATGCTGGTGGCAAGGTCGGCAATCTGGCAGAACGGATCGGTGGAGGTTTGGAGAACGAGAGCATGGTAATACGCGAGAGGATACGCAAGAAATCCATGGAGGCTCGTACTGAGGCATTCGCTCAGAGAAGTCAAAAGCTTGGACGACATGCCCATCCAGAAGGTTCACCTGCGAGTTCTACACCTCGGCCCCATCTTGAGGAACCGCCATCTGCCTGGCCTTTAGCCGTCAAGATACACATTGGAGCACTCCTCGTATCAAAACTTGTTGAGATTGCTAAAATATCAGTGGAGACTTCCCAGAGTTCTGATGGAAGTTCAGTATTCACCAAGAGACCTGCCTTCGAGCACAAAATATTGCACGACAAAGGCAAGATGTATGGGAGAATTGTGCCTGATATCAAATTGGTCGAGATGTTAACCAAAGAGCCACCGCGTTATAATATTGGTCTGGGAGGCCAACTTCCGATGATTGTCGAACCGCTTCCCTGGACAGGATTTCAAAAAGGTGGATATCTTCGGTACCCTGCACGCTTTATGCGTTACAAAGGCCAGGATCAGATCCAAAAAATGTACGCAGAGGCTGCTATTGAAAAGGGCGATATGGATCAAGTTTTCGAAGGGATCAATGTTCTCAGCAGGACGCCATGGCGCATCAACAATAACGTTCTTCCGGTCATGCTGGAAGCTTGGAATACTGGCAAAGGTATTGCAGATATTCCTCCGGAGAGCCCGCAGATATCCTACCCACCTGAGCCAGACGCTTCGGCCCCACACGATGTGAAGCTCAAGCACAAAAGAGCTTGCGCTGCAATCGACGACGAAATGGCGGGTCTCCACTCGCAGAGATGCTTTCAAAATCTGCAATTGGAGGTCGCTCGCGCTTTTTCCAAGGAGACGTTTTACTACCCTCACAATATCGACTTTCGGGGACGTGCATATCCTATCCCACCTTACCTCAATCACATGGGCGCTGATAACGCTCGTGGTCTTCTCATGTTTGCGAAGGGCAAACCACTAGGTCCAACTGGTCTCAAATGGCTCAAAGTCCACCTTTCAAATGTTTACGGGTTCGACAAAGCCAGTCTATCAGAACGCGAACAATTCGCAATGGAACACCTAGATGATGTCTACGACTCCGCTAGCAGTCCACTCAATGGCAAGAAATGGTGGCTTAAAGCTGAAGACCCATGGCAATGCCTGGCATGCTGCTTTGATTTAAGGAATGCTCTGGACTCTCCAGATCCAACTCAATTCGTCTCTCATCTCGCTGTACACCAAGATGGCACATGCAATGGACTACAGCACTATGCGGCGCTTGGAGGCGATGCACTTGGAGCTGCGCAGGTCAATTTGGAGCCTGGTGATCGTCCAGCAGATATCTACACTGGCGTGGCCAACCTTGTCAAGGATGCTATCGCGAAAGACGCCGAAGAAGGACTTCCCATGGCGGTTGCACTCAAGGACAAGATCACTCGGAAAGTGGTCAAACAGACAGTCATGACAAATGTCTATGGTGTCACATTTGTTGGAGCCCGAGCGCAAGTCCACAAACAGCTCGACGATATCATGCCTAATTTATCTGCATGTAATGTCGATAATTACCATCTTTCCGCATACATTGCCACCAAGATCTTCAAAGCACTGGCAGCCATGTTCACCGGCGCACATGATATTCAATATTGGCTGAGTAATTGTGCCGACCGAATTTCGACTGCGATTACACCTGAGCAGATCAACCAGCTTAAAGCTCGTAAAGAAGGCAAGCCACTAGACCCAAATATCCCCAAACACCAGGCCAAGGCTCTTATGCTCGCTGAGAAGAAATTAAAAACCCGAGTGTCGAAAGGGGCAGTGGCAGAATTCAAGTCCAGTGTCATTTGGACCACACCTCTCAAGTTGCCTGTTGTTCAACCGTACCGTGCTTCGAAAACGAAAGAAATCTTCACCTCTCTTCAGGGGATCACGATCCGGGAGCCAAAGCCTGATGACCCGGTTTCGAAGCGCAAGCAATTGCAGGCTTTCCCTCCAAACTTCATTCATTCTCTCGACGCGACACACATGCTGCTCTCCGCTCTCAAATGCGATGAGATCGGTCTTACCTTTGCTTCTGTTCACGATTCCTTCTGGACGCACGCTGGGGATGTGCCGGTTATGAATCAGGTTTTACGAGATGCTTTCGTTCGCATGCATTCGGAAGATATCGTTGGAAGGCTTGCCTCGGAGTTCAAAGCACGGTATAAGGACTCGATGCGACTAGCTAGTGTCTATTCTCGCAGCGTCGTGGGCAAGCGCATTGTTGCTTTACGTAGGGAGAGGACAGCTGCTCTCCGGCGGATGAAGAAGGCTGAAAGAGCGTCACACAGTGCTGGCACGATGGCGGATGAGTTACTCGAGGAATGGGAACGGTTACAGCTCTTGCAATCAGAGGATCCAGAGCTGCGGCGCAAGGGCGAGGAAATGGTCACACCTGGCAGCTTATTCGCCGAGGCTGGAGAATCCTCTAAAGGCATGGATTTGCCGACCATTGAAGCCATGGAAAAGACTGGACTTGGCAGTATTCCAACCAATGACACCGAGGACGGATTGCTTGAGGACAAGGACGAAAAAATCCCCCCCAATGTGGCTACTCGAGAACTAAAGTCTAATACACGGAAAAAGCCACAGCAAGTGGAAGGGAAAGTTACGGTGTGGGTTCCGCTGACTATTCCTGCTGTGCCGCCGAAGGGCGACTTTGATGTTTCGCGGTTGAAAAACAGCACTTATTTCTTCTCCTGATACCCTATGACGGTTTTCATCTCTGGTCGACGCATAGAGCATTTTGTGGTGTATTTGTAGCATATTTGGCGTTTTCATCGCGGCGCAACGAATGGCAAACATGTACATTTAGACGGCGATGGTTGATCGAGGCGATATTTCAATCATTTGCGGGTGGGCATTGTAGGATTGTATTTTGTCACAATATGTACGATGGTTGTTGTCACTTCACATATGCTGTACCAACATGTATCAAAATCATGGTTCACATGTTACTGGGCTTGACGCCTATGAACATTAAATGTTGAAAGACCTTCAAAAATGATGTCTATTTGTCGCCGTTAAGGAATATTTAGGCATTATGGATCTACGGGCTTATAGCATTGCCGATATGGAAGAATCTAAAACAGGGAAAGAAGTTCTTGAGACCCGATAACGTTTTACTCACTGAGACGTGGAGTGAACGACACCCGAAACGGACTAGCCCGGACTGGGGAAACCTGGAGAGTTCACGACAGCATCGTGAAGTTTTGGATCAAACAACACGTTTCTCACAGCAGTATCATTGCCCCCTACATCGAACCATTATTATTCTGGTTAACCTTTTCAGTGCTGTGCTTCTCTTTTCCAATACAGAGTAATATCTGAAAAGCAGGCCACGATTTTGGACGTTGACACGGCTGTTCTTGCCTTCTGTACAAGTCCATATGGGCACAAGAAACAAGCTCAAGTGATGCTGTAAATTCTCTTGGAAAGTGACTGACGTAAGGTTAATTAGGATAAAATGGCCTGGACACATCATCTAAGCTTTGTCTACCAAGCTTTACAGACTAATAGCTATGTTCCGCCAAGGCATGGTACACCAAAGTCTCATACAAGCAGTGTCACAACATCGCTTCTCCAACTTTTTTGCGACAAGATCACAGGCAAACCAGCCAAATGTAAACAAACACCTATCTAGCCACATCAAAGGGAGGGACCGGAAGACTGTGCGTCCGACGAGCGATGATGGCAAGAAACTGATGCGGCTACCGGATGGCACGTTTCTACACCTTCAAACGCATGGACGGTTGAGGAGTTGAGCTCGATCCCTTATTGTGGTGTCTTCGTTCCATCTGCATGCCAATATGAACGAGTTCTACTGCCAATTTTCCGAACTTGCCCATTCTTTATCCATTCCTATTCTAACACCTAGGCCGCCGGCAGGCTGTAAGCGCAGTACATTCACTCCTTTTAATATTAAGCGTACAGGATACAGCTACGGTCTCTTCTAATTATTACTTTCATTCACTACTTGTTCGTCGACCCGAGTGGTCTCACTTCTTTTCGTAATGGCTCCTCGATCTCTGTATGTCCTCGCCTTCTTGGGCCATGGACTCAGCACATGGGCTCAGGTTATGACGGCTCAATTCAACCAGGTGATCAACTTGAACGGAGATGTTAGTATATCTCATCCGATACGGCTTCATACACTAATATCCACTGTTAGATGAACCTCAACTCCGTCCAATTTCCAGACGGTAGCAAAATCGAGACGTTCTCCCAGACTCAACGCCAGATGCTAGTCAACCAGAACCAGGCTCCTCTGCCCGGTAATCAAGTAACAGGCTCGACCGGCAATCCTTTTATGCAAATGAGCCAGAACTCTCTTATTGTCCAGACCAATGGCGGGACGGATCTCGTGGGCGCTCAAATCGAGTTGCCGTTAAATGGTGGAATGATGCAACAAAATGGGATCAGCCCTGACAACACATTTGTTGCAAAACTCGCACCAGACCGAAGGTCGTGGATGATCATGGAGACGATCAAAAGTGTCAACACGTGAGTGGCAGTTGCACATCGTCAACTATGTTCACAAGCTAATGGAAATACTACAGCACTGACAACACAGCCCGAATCGTCAAGATGAACAACATCGACGGGGAGTACATTGCGCTCGGGCGACGGACTGTTGAGACTGGCCTGTCCTTGACACAGTTCAACGCCGCTCAGAACCAAGCCTTCAACGTCACCGGCTCCGGTATCCAAGAAAACGAGTACAGTGATGGTTTCCGCATGTCTGTCCGAGCCTCGCAGCCAATGCAGATCAACACCAATGTTGTCAATGGTGTATCCAGCACTATGCTTTCTGCCCTCCCACAGGGCGCGCAGAGCGTGAACAACTATCGATATCTTGTAAATACCAATTTGGGAGGTGTCGTGACGAACATCAACCGCATGGTTGCTGTTGTGCAATTGCCAAGTAGGTCATCCTCTTATTTAGCTTGATTTTTTCTGACGACACCTAGTCAATCCCATCAGACTGCAGATGGTCGCGAGAAACATGGGTGCTAACCCCAACTCCAACATTCGTCTCAGTGTTGCTCAGCGTGGTATCTTGATCAATCCTGGTGGAGCTCAAACTCTTCAAGGTCAGAAGGCAAGACGCCAGGATCCGAACAACCCAAACGCAACCACCGGCCAGACTCCCAACGGCCAGAACCCCAACGGCCAGAACGGCCAGAATCCCAACGGCCAGAACGGCCAGAACCCCAACAACGGCCAAAACCCCAACAACGGCCAAAACAACAACGGTCAAAATAACAACAACGGTCAAAACAACAACAACGGACAGAACAACAACAATGGCCAGAACAACAACGGCCAGCAGGGTACCAACACAAACAACAACCCAGCTGCTACCCGTCTTCTCCTTTCCCCAACATTCACTCCTATCGCCGCCAATGCTGTCCTTGATCAGATGAACGGGCGTCTAGCTATTCCAGTTGGTCAGCTCGATGGCGAATACATTATCACTGTCTCTATGGCTGGCGCGAACGAGGGTCAAGCCCAAGGTCAAGCGCCATTGGGCCAGGGTCAAGGTCAACAAGGTCAGGGACAACTCCAAGGTCAAGGTCAACAACAAGGTCAGGGACAACTCCAAGGCCAAGGACAGGGACAACTCCAGGGCCAAGGTCAGCAACAACCCCAAGGTCAGCGTGAACCACAACAGCAAGGTCAACAGCAACCCCAAGGTCAACGCGAGCCCCAGCAACAAGGTCAACAACAGCCACAAGGAGAACCACGCCCACAAGGTCAAGGTATTGCCGGCGAACCAACACCAGCCGGTGCCCCAGCTCCACAGGCTGCGGGAGAACCAGCCGGTGCCCCAAGACCCCAAGTTGCCGGCGAACCAGCAGGAGCCCCAGCTCCCCAGATTGCCGGCGAACCAGCAGGAGCCCCAGCTCCCCAGATTGCCGGAGAACCAGCCGGTGCTCCAAGACCCCAGACTGCCGCAGAACCAGTTGGTGCCGCAGCTCCAGCTCCAGGCACTGCCCGCCCTGTCCGAAGACAAGCACCTCCTCAGCAACAGGCAACCGGTGGTGTTCTCGTCACCATGGGCTGGATTGACATGATGGCAACAATGGCTCAACAAGGTCTTCCCGTCAATGTTGGACAACTCATGGATTCACTTGCCACAGCAAACGGTGGTGCTGCTCAGCCCGGTGTAGCGGCTGGTGGTGCCCCTGATGCTGGTGTTGGAAGTCTCTTGTCTGGACTTAAGAAGGAGAAGAGATTTCACGCATGAATGTTCTGAGGACGTTTGTGTGAAGCCTTAGTACTCTCGCTTTGTTGCTTTTTTCGGGGTGTGCCATTTCTTTAGGAATCTCTGGCTGTCGAGCACATGGCGACGATCTGGGGGGAGGAGAGTTTGTAGTTATATATAAAGGATGGAGAGCGTTAGTGTGCTGGCGCACTTGTGCAATTGCTAGCTGGTGGTATGGGGTTGAAAGATCGTCGCTACAGCTTTTTCAATAGAGAATGAATACCCCTTTTTAATTACTTTCTTTTTACATTTGCAGATGGTTTCTTAGTCACCTTTACAGCTAAGATTATGGGGCCGCCAAAATAAGAGGACAACTCTATCAGGCGTGCATAGGATGATACTTAGCCGCTTTCTAAGAGGACTAGAACCGAGATTGCCATACGGGTATTTGGTTTCGGTCGCCATTGTTTAGTGCTTATAGTCACATTTCCCGTGTAGGAGATTGTATAGGTGGGAACAATGACACATTTCTACGTCTTCAATAGCTCTAGAATTACGTGAACTGTTGTGCCTGGCCACACAACGCTTTGAGACTTTATTCCGATGCGGGAAACATACTTGAGGAAGTCTAATTTCCCGTCCTGTATTTGCCGGTCCACACGGAAAATAATGTAGAGATGGAATCCACGTAACAACACGGCACGAACATGGCATATCGCATATCAATTACCGGACAGAATAACCAGTAGACAAGCTCGAGTTCTTCTTTGTGTTGAAGGTTAAGAAGGGCACGCCTATATTGGTTGACTCCAGGAGTACCTCCACTGTGTTCGAAGTTTTATTTCAAGACCTTTCAAACTTTATCTTAGAGATCATTGTCACCATGTCTACTACCGACTTCGATAGTATGCAATGCCCTCTAAGCAACCCAACAGTTCACATCACAGCCCATGATGCCAAAGGCAAATCAGTAGTGCACAGCTCTCAAAAGGCTCCAGTCAACGCCTTCCCCAGTCACCAAGCGATTCTTCGCACCCTCTACACAACGTCCACCTTCCCTGCAAATCTCAATAACGAAGATATCGAGAAGCACCAGGCTGTCGTAGCATCTGGCGAGCTAGGGATCGTCAAGCCGAATGGTACTGTCTGTCGTTACGTGGACTTTGCTCCTGGCAACAGCGGTATGATGCACCGCACGCAGAGTCTTGACTACGGCATCGTGCTGGAAGGGGCTGTGCTAATGCAGTTGGATAATGGGACGGAGACACCACTGAGACCTGGAGATCTCGCCGTTCAACGTGGGACAATGCACTCGTGGAAGAATGCTAGTGAGACGGAGTGGGCGCGGATGTTGTTTCTTTTACAAGATTGTGAACCGGTACTTGTTGGGGGAAAGAAGTTCAAGGAGGATCTTGGTGCTGGGGCTAAGATCTTCCCGAGCAGCGGGAATGATGGGGACTAAAGAATCGACACTCTTTGAAGAATGTAATTCAATTCGATTCATTCTTGGGATTCGTGCTAAAAAGAAATATATCGGAAGCAAAATTTTCTCAATGCAAAGCTTAAGAGTAATATGGAAAATATCTCCAACACTTAACCATCATTTCAGCCATGCTCTTGCTCTCAACAACTAGAATATTGACATCAGCCTCTGTATAAGCCGTCATTACGGAGAAATAGTTCTTTCATCTCGAAACTCTATGCGAGAATATAAGAATCGATGTTCCAAGAATCGTGTCCTCTCAGGTTCTGAAACTCAGAGAAATGTTACAACCCTAGAGTGTTTACGTTCTATCAAACTACGTTACACCCAATATATTGTGCCGAGGTTCTCGAACTACAATAAGCTTGGTAGTCTGGAAGTCGGTAGTAAACTTATGTAGTGTCGATATCGCTACATTTAAACTTTCATATCAGGATTCTGGCGATCGACAATCCGGCTAACAAGAAGCCTGATTGAGTGGTTGTGAGCAGCACTTATTCCCCTCCGTCCTGGTTGTTACCCACTGCTAAGTATGCTGCTAGAATTGTTGTCCCGACCCTCAATTTCAAAATAGTTTAACCCGGAGGAGTTTGTTTCGAAAGGTGAAAAATCAGGCATCTCCCCATCTGGAAACAGGCCAATCAACTGCGGATCGAAGAAAGGATAGAACATATTGAGTGACTGAGCGTACATGGCGGGAATCTCAGGTAGCGCCGGTATCGATGGAGACATGGTTTCCACTCGTTGTTGTTGCTGCAAAAGCTGAGGAGCATACTGTTCTTTCTGCTGCTGTGCGTCTCTTCCGGGAGAGTGGGGTGATGTTGGGGAGTTGGAAGAGTATGTGGTTTCCATCGCGTCATTTGGACGAACTTGTAGGAAGATAGAATCTGATAAGGTTTCATTAGCGTTGCCTTTGAGCCGTTCGTCTTTCATTACGTTCTGAGATCCCTTACCTCCTTGTTCATGCCGAGATTGCACTCGAAGATCAGAGCCGTCATCCTCAATCCCAAGATCATTGTTTTCCTCTCCCGGACGTGTATATCCGTCCCGTGGTGACACCAGAATCCCGGTGTACTCCAGGATGGTGGCTCGGGCATAGGTCGCGTTGATTCTGTAGCTGGTCAACTTTGCAGGATCCACAAGCTTGGGCTCTCCTTCCAAAATGATTGGAAGCTTCTTGTGAACATTGTATAAGCAACGAGCGTGTACTCGCTGCATCGTGAAATAATTAGTCGGGCTAAGTCCAATCTCACGAGCTGGAATAACGTTACCAGTAGTGCCGCAAACTTCCAATAGCTAGCCAGCAAATGAATCAATTTGACGTTCGCCTTTACATTTACGTGTGCCCGTTCTCTGAGCCCCGTATCTGAGCACCACATGAACGGAATCTGGATCGCACAGCCACAGTACGCTGCATACGCAATAAAGGTGGGTATAGAACTAAGACAGTCGAATGTGGTAAGAACAGAGTTTATCAACGCCGAGACTAAGTTGGCGTGTTCGAAAGCCACCTGCGCAGAAAATTGGCCTGCAGACAACCAATTCTCATCACTCACACTCCAACAAAACAGTGGCACAATGGATCCGTGAAGGGCACAAAGAGACAAGTGATACGCAACGTTGATGATCAAGATATTTGGAAGCATGTCGTGCGGCACTGCTACGATACTTGATGATGTCAATTTAAGATCTGGTGTTAAGTTTCGCCACCACTGTGATATTTTTTCGTCCAGTGTGTGTATTTGGGATATCTTCACACTGCGGCTGGACTCTGAAGATTTAATGAAAGAAACAACAGAAGACCTAGAGATTAATATCAGAGAGAAAGTGATAATACATCCTCTTTTGTATCTTACCAAAGTGTCATAATTCTGATTAATTCTGAGAAGGCTCCCCCGTGACTTTGGGTCGATTTCAAAAATACTGAAGGAGTGGCGGAAACCTCAGCGAGGAAATTCATGCTCATGCCACGGTAATGTCAAGTCTGCCATGTCCGCGATTGGTTGAAAGAGCGACAACGGTTCGGAATTCTGACAGTGCATGAGATCGCACGCCCAAAAGCGACGACGTCGAATTTCGGACTCCAAGGAGCTCTCCGATATCCGTGTCTGGGCTCCCAGGCCTATTATATGGAGTAATTGGCACGCGTTCCCTAAGATTAATTATGAGTGTCGTCATCGTACGACAGAAAGATAATAAACGCTTGTACCTTTATAAAGATAAGCCATCCTCCATGAACCTTGACTGTGCCAGAAAAGAGCCAAATTGCAAAAGGTGACAATGTTTTCCTCGTGAAAATCTCCAGCTTCTTAAAAGACGAGTTTCCCTGCCTGCTTGGCCCATTCGACCATGAAGCCGTAGTCCCTCCAAGGCGCCTGACCAGCCGCATCTCGATAGAAGCTAGAAGCCGTCTTGTCAGCACATAACCTCAAGCGTGAAAGGCAACAGTTGCATACTTGGCTGCCCAGGCGCAGACACTCAAAACTAAGTGTGGACGGACGGTGCCCGCAGTTAAAGACTGGAGGAACGATCTTTGGTGTATTAGAAGTGTGGCATTGTAAACGTTATCAAAGTACACCTCCACCAAAGTTGAAATTAGAGTTTTCGGAATTCCAAGATAACGATCACATTGCTCTGGGTTATCTAGCAGTGAAGCAGAAGCAGTGGACGTGTTTCGGAGATGCACTGTTTTATTGGCGGTGACTAATCTACCTAAGTAAGCTGGACAGCTTGCGGTAGCATTTCTCTCTTCTCGAGATGGTTCGCAATCTATGGAATGTATTCCCTCCCGGGCTGCTGTTGATATGGGAGAGGGGTATGTGTCTGTAGCAACCGATGACTCAGAAGCTTGTGTCGGCTTCGATAAGTTTCGTGCTGAAGGCCGCTTATTACTATAGACACGAGCGTGACCAAGCCTCGCGCATCGTTTACAGACTGGTCTTTCCCCTGAACAACGTATCTGACAAGTGTTAGCAGCGCACGATAATGTTTTCCGTCCACTAAACCTTTTGGCTCTTACATGTGCTGCAAGCCTTCCGCGGCCGTCCCGAAGTCGGCAACATGGACAGAAAAGACTTGAGGGCTGCAGAGACAGACCGTTCTCCAGTATGAGAATGCCGTGTTCCGCTCACAAAGATTAATACGCCGGGGGACCGAACGGATTAAATGGATCTGGGACGCGGAAAATGGAGAACAGGGGTCACGCTAACGAGGGGTGCGCCAAGATTTGGGGAAAAGGGATAGCCTCAGCCTCGTGATGGCTGGTGGTTGGGTTTGATAATATCGTTCTAGAGTTGCCAGATTTGCCCCCTTCGTGCGAACATCGCAGTACTCCTGTACTTATATTCAAGGCCGCGGACCTAGTGGCTGTAGTCTATCCAATCAAAATTAACAGCAAGGCTGAAAATCTTTCAAGATCGCCATACCAAAACTGAAGGTACATGCTCTGCATCACTGGTGTCCCAGTCTTGGCCTCCGCAAACACACTTACTCCTCCGCACAGCTTAAAAGTAACGATAGTAGGGAAGACGACGGGGCTGAACTAGAGATATCTGTAATGTTCGTACGAGTAGTTCTGACGAAGTATTTCTAGTCATCAAGGGCTAGTAGTCAATTAGGGATATCGTATTGTGTTAATTCAATCGTGAAATGCGTTGAAATTGTCTTCACTCCTCTCAACACTGCTCAGGAGAGTGCTTCAACCATAGCATTGCGTGCCGCCTGCAAATCTTCCGAAGGAGCCTTCTTAAGCCTTTCCATAATAGCTGCAACGGACGCCCGTAGCTCGCCACGTATCTTAGGCCAATCTATGTTGGACAATTTACCTCCAGATTTGACAATCACGCCGTTGATAAAAACAGTATCAATGTCGGAGCCGTTTGCGTAGAGCACAAGAGCCCCAACAGGGTCATGAACTGGCACCATCCTGGGCGAGTCGCATCTAGTAATGAGCAGATCAGCCCGTTTCCCTGGAGTAATGCTCCCTATCAGATCTTGTAGACCAACCGCTTTAGCGCCTCCCAGTGTGGCCATCTCAAGCACTTCCGCACACTTCCTTTTCATGACCAAGGGAGGCCCCGAACCGCTTTCATGTTCGAGATGCCGTTGCGGCTGAAGTAGAAGCCGCATGTGCTGAAACATATCTGCTGGACTATTCGAGCAGATATCAACGCCGAGCGAGCCTTTGCAGCCAAGGTCTGCAGCCTTAAAAGCAATAGGATGACTCATTCCCATCTGTAGCTCTGAGTCTGGGGTACTGCTAAGCCCAACGCCATTCTCCTTAATAGCAGCCAGCTCATCATTGCGCAGGGTGGTCCTGTGACTAAAGCACATATCTGGCCCGAGGAGGCCTTTCTCTCCGAGTTTTCGAACTACAAGGTTGCCAGGGTCGTATTTTCCCAGGTTGATATGAGCTGTAATGACGGCTGCTCCCAATGACCTTGCGACTTCGATATCGTGTGCGACGGTGTCGATTGGAGTGATGTCCGGTTCTGAAGGCGCGAGACCGAATCGGACCAAGTCCTCAGGCAGATTAGTGGGAAAGAGTGTCTCCCGAATGCGTCCGGCATCCTGCAATCTCCAATTAGGCGTATTATGTTCTCGGTCCTTGTTCACGCAAGAACCTTCCCAAGCTGGATTTCCATAAAGAGCATAACAGATCACTGCTCCAATCTTAGCGTCTCGAAGGCCTCGGACGGCCGCTTCGGCATGCTCAGGAGAGTTCATGATGTGGGAATGGTCAACCAGGTACGTGATTCCATTATCGATTGACTCTAGAGATCCGCAGAGATTCCCAATGTAGGCATCATGGGCTGTGTAGCAAGAGCCGTAAATATGCCTGAGGACGAGTATGTAGTCGGCCAGGACGAAGTCGGTCGTTATAGTCCTGAGCTGAGTCTGCCATGTATGCCGGTATGTATCGATCAATCCGGGTGACACAATCGAGTTTTCCCCGTCAATGATAGTGCAATCTGAAGGGTGTTGTAAATTCGTGCCAACGGCGGCAATGAAGCCATCCTTGATCAAAACATCGCAATTCGGAACATTTCCGATTGTTTTGTCGATTGAAATGACTGTCGCATTCTTGATAATAAAATAAGTCGCCATTTTCTCCTCGGATGACTGTGGGATGAAGTTGATGAACCGTAAAGGGGAAAAAACGGTCTTTATAAAAGTCTGCATTGCAACTCTGGCTTAGCACGGACACGGAATATCATGCTGTTGGACTCGGCATTTGATGTTTCTCTTTAGGACTTCATCGTCTAGACTGCAGTACCGTTGAACTTTTGAGGGGTAAATGTACCCCAGATTTCGCGACTCAAGACCAAGGCTATTTACTGTCTCTAGGCAAGACTCAAATCGACTTAGCAGTCTTGGTACGTAAGTACTCCGTTAGTGCTCACCTAGAACTCAGCATTGACTTGTGGTATTCAGATGGAACCTCCATGTCATGTTCCAGGTGGCTGGCGAGTTACTGTCCCTCAATGCGTCCTAAGGATTGAGACACTTCGGCTGTAACAGTACTGGGCTCATGTCGATAGAGATAGTTCGTCGGAAACAATCCGCTGCCACAGTATCGAAGCTACATTTTTCAGCTGGCTTCAGCGGCGGATGGATGTAGAAGCCGGAGGTATGTGTTCTTCTGCCTTAGGCTATAAGGCAGTAGTCGATGCCCTGGAACTTATCGTTCGAGCGGTCTCGGCCAGGCATGCACCTAATACCATCACTACCTTTCACATCACAAGGAGTCTCTCGTCCTACAAGTGATCAATATGCAGCAATGGATATCTAATGCACGTATAAGGTACGGCGTCAACATCATGCAGCAGTTGGATAGATATATGCCTGTAGCGCAATTCTTTTATGCAAACATTTCGCTAGCTCTGCTGAAATTGATTAAGCACAGGAACAACTTCTAGTATCAACTAAGGTCTTTAATATGAGAGTCAGTAGGTACCCTGAATTAAGTCGAATGCAATGCAGCTACTGCAAACCCTCCAGAATGCTAGCCTATGAATTACCTAAGAGAATATCATCCCACATGTCACATCTATACATGCCTACCCACAAGCTTATGCACGTAAGTGCATCAGACGACCTTTTATGTGGCTACCAAGACTCATAACATCTGCTGTTACAGCGTTGGTGATTTATGAACACAACGCAGTTTTTAACAAAAGCATCAGACGAGACAATAGAAGAAACAAGATGGTCATGAGATTTCAGATGTTGGTTGTATGTTCAATCCGATAGAGATGCTTATGTTTGTTCTGCTAAATTACGAATCTGGCCCAACACTGTCGCAGCCGTGCCCCATATATATACAGCGGGATGGTGGAAAGGAACATAAGACCTTCAATCAATACGTGGTATCCAGAAACCTGCACCACGGTTAGCGAATAAATTTACAGCAGACCGAAAGAGCTCACCTTGACAAACCCATCTTTAGCCAACCACGGGAACACTGCAAAGCTCAGCCCAAACGCAAACGCAAACGCGTTCTTAAAAGCGGTCAGTATTGTCATGGTTTCACAAGCTAATGGTCTATAGCTGTCCACGATATATGTCATTGCTGTGGCCGGCACTGCACAGAGTACACCGTACGAGATGGCAGATCCAGCGATGGCAACCATCGGCGGCAGATGTTTTCCCAGTCCATCTCCCCACATCATCAAACCAACAGGTCCGAATATGAATGGTGGAATCAAGCACCATAAGCGTGACTCAGGTACAAAGTAGCCACCATTGCGCTTTGTGATTCTACCCACAGCCCAATCGCTCATGGGACCGCCAATCGCAGAGCCGATGGTAGCCGCAATTATATACTGTGCAAGCGTTAGCATATGCAGGATTTAAAAATCTCAGGAGGAACTCCACCGCTATGCCGATGTTGCCAACTCCAAACCCACTGTAATTATACAGTAGTGGGAAGTATCCTGCATTTGCGGTTTGCTGCACTGCTACCCATCCGAGAACCACGCCATAGGTAAGGGAACCCCAAACGACCGCAGGGTACTGCAGGGTAAGCCACGGTCTCCACCAAAGTCGCCATATCGAGACCTCTCTATGTTCGGTTAGCACAGTACTCTCAACTTTCTACAACCGGAATAAGAGGATCATACCTGTCATACCAAGATGTCACACCAAGGGACTGTACCCGGGTAATATTAGCTCTAGCACGAAGACCTGCGAGCTCGGCCTGCTCTAGGCCTTCGCCAGTCTCATATTCCGGTGGCCGTCTAAAGTTGGTCTCGGCTTGGAAGAGCAATGCAGCCATGGAACAAACCCCTGTTGGAATGACATTCATCCAACAGACCCAACGCCAATCAGGGGTAGCACGGGCAATGAGACCAGAGAAAACAGATCCAAGTGCACTTCCTACCGCAATCATGAGAGTGTAGACTCCCACCCGAAGCCCTCTTTCATGGAGAAAGTAGAGATCTGCCACGATTGCGGGTCCAAGGGCTTCTGAGGCGCTGGCGCCGAACCCTTGAATGATACGTGCTCCGAACAACGAGCCCCAGTCTTTGGCTACAGCAGCCCATATGCTAGAGGCGAAGAACATGGCGGTGCAGAGCAGTATCACTGGTCTCTTGCCTATTTTGTTGCACAGTGGGATTCAGAAGAGATTTCCTATGCCCAAAAATAGCAGATTGAATGTGATTAGCCAGCTTGCTTTTGTGATACTGACTTTGAAGTCGGTCGCAATGTTGATCAGTATGGGGTTGACAGAGCTCGTGATGTAATTGGACAAGAATACGAAGAAGTAAATGGTGATGAGAGCAAGGTGCTTCCTCCACACACTCCAGGTCTGTGAATTGTCAGTCTCTTATTGACCGCTGCTTTGCAACAGCAACCGGGTACTGACCAGAGGATCCCTTGGGTCATCAGTTGGTCGTGGGAGCAAGAGTCTTCCGAGAACTTTCCCTTGACTATCCTCTGAGAGCCGTTAGCGAGTTTGTTCAAGCTAAGGCTCATAAAGACCATACCTCTGTAAAGATGAGCAACATTGACTGCACCGACGGCTGCGTGAGGGTTGGGTTTTTCGTCCGACATCTGTTCGCTCAGGCTAGTATGTGTTTTGATTTCCACTGGAAGCATTGTCAAATTCAATTCTTGTGGAATCTAAATTTGAGGAAGCTATGTCCCAGTTGAAGTAGCTGTCGGACCTTCACTCTACTTAAGTTGTTCTATGCCAGCCCAGATTTCAGACGGCGAGCAGGTTTGATGTCCGCCTCCAGTCACAAACCACATTTAAGCTAAATCATCAAGGTAATTCTCGACATTACAGGACGCGGAAAATCATTTTCCGTCTGAGGACCAGTTTAAGTTTCAGCATTCGCTCAGCAGAAGACACGACGCTAGGTGCCTAAGGGGTTCTAGATACCCCAATTCCCGCTCTACCCCAATTTCCGCCTGCATTGTGTAAGAACATTCCACAGTTACTTGCCATGGATTATATCACCAGGAACACTTATTGGTAAGAAATTTGTGCTGTGCTCCTCATTCCCAATCTTCTCGCAAAGTCTCTACATATATCTGCTCTACCAATATACAAAGAAAGACGAAATGGCATCCTGGATATCAGTCCACGACAATTCAGACTTTTCACTCCATAACCTACCATACGGTGTTTTCAGCGTCAACAGATCTCGTCCGCGAATTGGTGTCGCCATTGGAGGCTATGTGCTCGATTTGAAAGTTATAGCTCAAGATCAAATACTTGGAGATCTGGAATTCAACACCCAAACTCTCGAGGAAAAGGACTCAAATGCATATGCTGCGCTCGGAAAAGACGTCCACACTCGTGTCAGAAAAAGGCTCCATCAACTGCTAGAGGCAGAAACCACACTTGGAAGTGTTTTGCGTGATCATCAAGATCGGCGGAACAGATCGCTAGTTCTATTGAGCAATGTTACTATGCACCTGCCAGTAAAAATTGGGGACAACACTGATTTCTTCGTGGGACTTCATCATGCAGAGAATGTTTGTGGACCCATTGACGGCTCTGCAGGTAGAAAAGATCAAAACTAATGTATATCTCGACGGACAGTGTGCAGCTATTGTCAAACCTGGGTCAACGATCAAAGAAATCTGTCCCAGCTTTTTCGATATGCCTATCGCATATCATGGTCGGTCATCCTCGGTCGTCATATCCGCAACGCCTGTCCACAGGCCAAAGGGGCAATTTGTCGAGGATGGAAAACCTGTTTCCGCTCCTTGCCGGCAGCTTGATTTTGAAGTCGAACTCGCTCTTGTTGTTGGGCAGGGCAGCAAAATGGGTAGCTCCATCGATGTTAAGGAGGCGGAGGATCACATTTTTGGGGTAGTACTGATGAATGATTGGTCAGCGCGAGATATCCAGTTATGGGAATCCACTGTGCTAGGCCCATTCAATGGCAAGAACTTTTGCACCACAATATCGCCATGGATCGTGCCTCTTGAGGCATTGGAACCCTTTCGCACCGCCCCAAGCAAGCCAGTGAGTTTCCCACGGCGGAAAATTGAGATAGCTGTTGCTGATACTAGTTCAGGACCGGGAACTTCTTGCCTATCTGACACAAAAGGAAGTAGAGTCGGCATATGATATCCCAATCCAAGCATCACTTGAAGGTAAGTTACGACTTTGAATCTGTGGTACCAGGTAACAACATTTGAAGTCAATAATGAGAAATATGACGCGGGGAAGTGTAACACCAACAATGTGATCTTCTCTCTGGCACAGATGCTCACTCATCACACTCGTGGCGGATGTCCATTACGCCCAGGCGATCTCATCGCCACTGGCACTCTTTCCGGACCAACTCAGAGTGAACTGGGCTGTCTTATGGAGGCGACCAGGCATGGGACTGAGTCATATGAAATGCAAGCCATGTCATCCTCGAAGGGAAAAATCAGTAGGAAGTATCTCGAAAACGGGGACATCATCGAGTTCACTGCTCAGGCTCGAGGTAAAGATGGACTTGGCAATGTTGGGTTCGGAAAATGTAGTGGGAAAGTGCTGGCAGCGATTTGATCTGGCTTTTGCAACTCGTGCTAGGTAAGAGCAGTCTACAGCACAGTGCCTGTTGGTATTTTAGACTTGGTTGATATCATTTAGCTTTTAGAGCTAGAATTCCAATTCGGAGATTGATAGACAGGAAGTGTGACATTGGTTTCTGTAATAGCTCTTGAATCACTCGATCGATCTGGGCAGTATCTTACCCAGCTGTACAGCCCTATGAATCCTTTTTCCGATGCGGGCACGCCATTTTGAGGCTGGCTCGCTAGATGCGTTCTTGACATTGTTCACTCAGACATCACAAGCAGCACTAAATCCGGTACAAAGGGAGCTCGTGGATGAATTAGACTCAATATTAATAGGTTAGGACATCAAATTTATAACTGTATACAACTTCTAAGATAACATCTTCCTTGCTTCCACAAAGCTAGCCATGATAACCTTGACCTTCCTCCCATCTTTCATGTTTATCTCCACGGATCTGTGTTCCTCATCAACGGTCACATCTTGTATCATAGATCCTTCAGTCAACTGGCGGACCCTCCAAGAACGGTAGGGAGCCTGATCGGGAAGCGTAGCTCGCAACCACTGCGCGAAATGTTGTCGAACAATTGTGTAACTACCAGCAGTGACTTCCAAGTCAAGGTCTAAGCGATACTTTGGCAGGTCAAAGTACCCTGGAGCCCAACGAGGACATCCATTTTCATCCATGAGTTTGAGCGTGTGATGATGATCATCTAGGTACTCAATCAATTGTAGAGTCTTCAGAGTGCCAAACGCTTTGAGGATACCCGGATACACCTTCTCTCTTCCCCCATATACTTCTCCGAAGCGGTAGAAGGTTAATTGTTTGATGGATGGAAGTATTTTGAGCGTTGGCCAAACACTGCGCCAGCTTCCTTCCGCTGCGAAAATGGTTCGACAACGTTGTCCCATAGCCAGCGCGGGAACAGTGAGCGTAACCCTTCTGACGAGATTTCGAATAGTATCTGGAAGAGTAGCAACATGTTGTCTGAGACTGTAGGTGTTGCGATTGGTGGCATATGTATTGCCGAGGTGGATAGACTTTTGTTTGCCAACTAAGAGGCGCCCCTCTTGGTACACTTGACGGTTTGTAAGGAGAAATTGAAGTCGATCCGATAAAGAGGGATACTTGTCGGTGTCGGTAAGAGATTGAAGCGCTTCGCACGGTGTGACTTCCATTATTTTGGCATAGATGATGTCGCGAAGTTCGCGGGGTATTCCCAGCAAGGAATTCTCTGGATGTTTCACTTGGTGCGTCCCCATAATCGTTTTTTTCATATGCAGATTGTAATGTTGCAGCCGTAGAACTGTGCGGAGGATTGGAGAGAGAGATCTTTTGAGAAAAATGGATGTCCAAAGGGCGAGGATGCTTTTATGTTGAGAATCGATGTTTGGGAAGCTTGATTAAGAAGTACGATGGTTCTGGCCAAAGCTTGTAAGTGAGTTAATATTTTGGAAAACATTTGTGATGTCGCTCCCTAGACGTGATCAGAGAAGAACGACAGAAACTCACCTCTCTCTCTACTCTTAGCCGGTGATACGGAAGGATTCAGTCAGCCGACTCTGCCGTCAAATATGCAGCTTCTGCGTAGCCATAACCATCAACAATACATCACACCTCTCATTGATACAAACAGCCTCTGCCAGATTCTCCATGACACCGGATTTTTAGGTGGCACAACCCTTCGCCGCCTAAAGCCGTTGGCACGAAGCCGTTGGCCCTAGTGAAAGCCGTTCGCAATTTCTCCAGTAAAGATTTTTTTTTTATTGCAGCTACGAACTGGCACAGATCCTCTAGCGCATATCCTGCGTATCGAGAAGGAGCGAGATCGACGAAAAGCAGAACTTTTGAATAATGAGAACGAGCAGAATCGGGGGAACACAGAACCTTTACGAGCGAGACAGCGAAATAAATGGAAAAAAACGACTTTTGTGAACGAGAAGGAGCATATTCGATGGAAAGAATGGTTCGCGCCAGGTGTGTACTAGCCAAACAGCAAGAGGTTTCCTGAGAATGTTGAGCAGTTCTAATAGTTGCTTAATGACGACGAACAAAACTTGGTGGCCACATTTTCCAGGAGGTGAGACGCCATTAAGCATTGTAAGAAATTTAAAGTCAAACAAGGGTGCCAAAAGTCCTGATCGTAATTTGTGGGAATAGCTAATTCGTTCATTGCGAGAATTGAGGTCAGCAATTTCTGTCACTTTATCGACCTATTTCTCCTTCTTCCCAAACATCTTCGTGAACGTCTCGCGGGGAGTTTCCGGCACAAAGTCAAAAAAATCGTTGTCCAAAGAATCCAGATTCGACAGCCCTGATGCAGCCAAAGGTTTTGCACTCCAGGCTAGCTGCGCATTCACATCGCCAACTACGAAAGCGGCCTTTTCATTCTCAATCGCTGGCTTCGGGGACTGGTAGTTGATAGTGTATTGGACGCCTTGAATCTCAGCGAGCAGATCCATAAGCTGTTGCCACGTTTGCCTTCCTCCAGCTACACGTATCTCGCGTTTGGGGTCGGCCGATTTGAATGGGAGTAGGATGGACGCTGCCAGGTATTTTACAACACTACGAACATTAGTAAATGATTATGCCGGCTGAAAGGGACCCACTTACTCTAAATGCGCTGTGTTCGTGATCATCGCGTCTGGCTTCCCAAAGGTGTCCACTGTGTGCTTAACAGTATCCACCCCAAAGAACTCGCTGGCGGAAAACTCGGTGAAGCTTCCACTCATGAGCAGGGTGTATCTGAAGCCAGACACCTCCTTTGCTTTCTCGACTAAGGTCTCGCGAGTAGCGTATTTATCGCGAAAGTATCGAACGTTTCTCAGCTCTGGCATCGAAAGATCCGCACCAAACTCGGAAGGGTAAAAATGCGTGACGCCTCCAGTAACAGCTGCCTCAATGATTCCGGGTTGGATCTTCATAAGCGCATTGCCAACAAGTGATAGGACAGTATCGTATCCAGCATAACATCTGCTATCAAGGTATGACCCCTTCACAATATTGACGCCTCGACTTTTGATCGCGTCAAACTTGTCGGCGCGACTGGGATCTGCAAGAATACCAATTTTTCCAAATTGGTCCTTTTTGGAAAGCAGTTCTTCGACAACTGGTGTGCCCATGAAGCCACTTCCGCCAATCACCAGAACAGATGGTGCCATATTGATATTGGTCAATTATGTGAGTCTTGGATAGACAGGTTTCAATGAGGAGAGGTACGAATAGAGGTTGAAGCGAGTAAGATTAAGATATGACTGATAGTAGCAAAGGAGAGCGAACAGTCGACCATAAATACGACTCCCCAGACGAGAATACTCAACAGCCTCGCTCCACAGAAGCCGCCAAGCTGACGACGGAGTGGTTATTCATGAAAGGCAAGCTATCGTAATATCAATCCTCCAATCCATAAGCAGCTGGATGTACCGGTTGCCAGTGTTGATTGGGTGAAACGTGGAGAGGTGCATTGTGCCGAAAAAATGATTACTCAAACGGTGCAGTTTTCGGTGCCGCTAGTCCGCCGCTAGACTTCTTCGGGAACCATATAGACTCTCTTCGAAGACAGTCCAAAGCCACATGTGTGTCGGAGTTACCTCTCTTCTGGAATTCGCAAGCTGCTCATGATTTCTTAGAAAGGAGCAGAAACTTGTGAGAAGAAGGCCGAGCTGAATTGTCATAAGGAGATCTTTCTGCAATTGGCTGCGCCACATTCGCTAACGCCACATGACGATATCTAGGCCGAACTTAAGCTCGCCGCCTTCTGATACCACTCTGCAACAAACATTTAAAGCAGAACTCTCCTAAGCAGTACCAAAGACCTCAATACACAATTTTTCAGATCAAAAAGACAGAACACCTTCTCTTTCAATTCAAAAACCATAACCATGCCTATCCCAACGAGCGAGAAGCCGTCAACCTCAGAGACCCGCGAGGCTCCAAAGGACTCACAAACGACTGGCCCACAAGTTCCTGCGACTGAACAAAAGACCAAAACCGAGGCTGAACTCGCGGCCGAGAAGTTATACGAGGAGAGAATGGAGGACGAATACGCCAAGCGTGAAGGAGGAGCTTAAAGTTGGGTCGAGATAAGGCTCGATGCTACCTCCTACTCTATCAGGCTTTGCAATTAGGCTCACACAATATCAACTTTTTCCTCATTGCTTCGTGTCCCACATTTTGTCACTTGTGACTTCTGACATGTTCATCAACCTCGGTTCAGCCTGCTAAAGCTTTTTGTATCAGCTCTTGCGGTCTGCCTGCCATTGGTATTTTCGAAGCCAACTGATGACCCTCCTCTGTCATTTTGCCCCATGTCTTTTGTAATATCTTGATGATCTTGTCTTCATCGTGCTCTTTCTCAAATTCTTCGAACTGGTCATCCAAGAAAACCAGGCAGGCCACGTCTTCAAGGACCTGCGTCTCTTCATTACTCTTCAAATCCTCTTTTCTTATCAATGCCGCAACCTGCTCAGAATCCTCCTGGGAGTATCCGCAATCTAGACATATCTGCGAAGCCAATTCAGCCTGTCTCTTCTTGAGGAAAGTCCTCCAAGCATGGTAGCCTATCCTCGTCATTGGGTAAGAGTCTCGAGGCACTTCCCATCGACGAAAGTGTTGGCTGCGAATTGCAATTCGCAGTGTTTCGGAGGCGTTTGGACAGCGAAGGTTAAGATAATGGCTCATCTTTTGAGCATAGTGTAACTCATATGGCACTTCCTTGTCTTCTTTTGTTATCTTCTTCGGATCCAAAGCATGCGCTTCGTCGATGAGAGCGATTGCCTTATCATACGAAGTGGCCATCGTGTATAATTGATTTAGAGTGCCAGGCACAGATAGTCGTGATAAATGCGCTCTCAAAAAAGACAGGATCACATTGAATCAGTTAACCAGGAGAAAATGCAAGATACCTTATCGGTTATAACTGCCGTAAACTGATTGGACGATCGGACATCCCTGCATCGCGTTCGGAGCACCCCTGGTGACCTGCCCCTACCTCGAAACTTCACCTCGAGTTTCTTTCAGATCGAGTTCACATTGCCCATTGTTCTCCAGACAAACGCCATAACGCAGTGAAATGCATAATATGGAGATCCATTGACCTTACAGACTGACAATAAAGACTGCTTTGTGCCCCATGTGACTGAACTACAAAACCCTTTCGAGTCTGCTTCACTCTGCATCCACACTGTTTCAAACTCTTCCAATACCCGACAACAAGTCACTAATCCGGACATCCGTCACTAACAGCCTTTCAATTCCATACATTCCAATCTCCGATATACTAAACTCTCAACTTTTACAGCATGTCACTCCTTGGCCGCATCAGCAATGGCCTCTTTGGCTGGATCTCACCACGCCAAACAGTTGCACGTCGCGACAAGCCATTCAAAGCACCCGAAAAACTTCTCCGAAAACCAGTCGTCATTGCGAAGAAGCAAAGGGCTGGTCCCTCGGTTGAACGTGGCCGTCGTAGCAGAAGAACTCCAAGCAGCAGAAGGACTCCAAGCATCAAGCAGGAACCAAGCTCGGATGTCTCAGCCATTCTACCCAGCATCGAAAAGACTACATCACCAAGTCCGCTCGTTGCCAAATGTATATCTTGGCTGGGACGTTCAAGCCACTCTCCAGAGGAGAGCCTGGTGAGCGATGATATCGACATGAGCGAAGCCAGATCTTCCCCTCCCTTCGATGATTCGATACTTGACTATGATTATGACCGCAGTCTCTATGACGAACATTCATTCGACGCCAATGCGGGAATCAAACTTCTCGACGAAAACAAAGACCTCGACGGTGCACTTGCTGCCGCGACTGAAGATCTCATCATGGATCGCAGCGCCAAAATTTTGTCGCAACAACCTGATCGGTTGAGCTTGCAGAATCTAGGATTCAATCATGACACCATCGATTTGGCCATGTTGATTGAACGACGCGAATTCGAGACCCTGGTACCAATCCACTGGCGCTATGATTTCCCCCTCTTCCCGGGTAATATCTTTACATATGACACCGAAGATGCAATACTTGGGCCGAAATTTGGCAGCGATAATGCCGCTAGAAAGGCCGCCGAGAAAATCGCTGGGCTCGGCGTCCGAGTACGTAACTCATGCAGACATCATACCACGCCCGCTCGCCGTCCCGAAGGCATCATCGAAAAAGCGCTCAAGGACTATATCAAATGGGCAAACAAGGACGGCAAACTGACACGCGACGTTCGCAAGCGCAAGTTACTCCCCCTCACCACGATGGTCGCTCGTACTCCTGATAAGACACCCGACCAGATGGCAACGGTTCTTCTCGGTAAGTTACGCAAACTTTCAGCTCGCCACCTTGAGAATCTGCGTGTTGGCCCAGAGGATTTGGCCTCCGCTCAAGCAAGTGAAGATGGCGATGCACTCTTTTTCCATGGCGAAGACGCGTATATTCGTGAGCCTAACACTCTCTACGGCTTCTTGATCACCCACACTGTCGTAGCTCTGGTTGCATACGAACCCCTTGGTGTCTATGACAATTTTCTTCAAATTGCCTTCTTCAGTTTCAGCAAGCCCGATGAAGACACGTGGAACTCCTTCGCTCTTGCAATGGTTATTTGTTACGCCAGAGAGCACATGTTGTCCTTGAAGGAAGAGCGTCCGATTGAGTACGATGGTGAGACCACGGAAGAGGAAGATATCGATGCTTAATCGACGGTAATGTTTCATGGCGCGTATTGCAAAAGGTATGTGGACATGATTCCGGCTGCGATTTGATTTGATCGACCCAGCAATGGTGGCATGGCGTGCGGCGTTTTTCCAAAAGCAAGGGATGGGAGTATACTAATTCTACATGATACCCATGGCCAATGGCCTTATTTTGCTTGCTATTTCTGCCGTACCTACTGAAGTCGCTGAATTGTTTTTTGCTCACCACAAAATCTCCTTCCAATCAGAATTTAATTATATATGAAAACCTGAAATCTGATGCTTTCTATATATCTGTTTCTAGTCCGAACAGGTAGAATGTCCTATGCCAATCTGTGACTTAACTACAATTAGGGTAAGTTGTGGTTTCTACTCTTTGTATCAGGTAATTAAGCTCAAAGTCACCAGAGATTCTCCCAAAGAGGTTAGGCTCAACACTTTGCATGCTTCGTACATCGCATCGCAACATCCAATAGAGAGCGGCACAGCAGCTTGGTTCGTCCAATAGCATGAATGAATCCTCCCGCTGCGATGCTGCCTGTTAACCCCGCTACTCATGTGTAAATTTCGCAGCCTTCTCACAATTCACCCATAAAAAACCTACAACTACCTTTTCTTTCCTGGTTTTGTACCGTAGTGCTCGTGCTATCTACAAGCCTCTTGCATTCAACTTCTCCTGTCTCTTCCCACTTCACAATCGTTTCGTTCCCACTGACAGCATCCCGTCAACAGAACCTTAACTATTCACACAACCATGTTCCGCCGAGTATGCTCCTTGCTTACATCACCCACTCGACGCAGACCAGAGTCAGACCACGCAAATAACAATAAACCAAAAGACTCAGCCAAGGACAACACAGCAGACTTACGTCTCCTTGAACTCCAGCTCACAGACTGCAACTTACAAGACCAATCCCCACTCTTCTCCACCATCCCCGCAGAAATACGAAATCAAATTTTCGGACTTGCACTCTCTGAAAACGACGGTAAAGATGCAATACCTACTGAGAAGTACTGGTATCGACCGGATTATACTCACGATAGATATATTGATACTGCGCTATTGAGGACTTGTCGTAGAGTGTATTTGGAAACGAGGGATTTACCTCAGCAGAACGTGACTTGTCGGTTTTGGATTGGGAGTGTTGAACGCGCTGCGCCGTTGAGTATGCACACGAGCAACTGCTGTTGTGGATTGGTTTGCTAACTTGACGTGCGCAGGATCCATTCAGAGTCGTGCAATGCAATCTAGTAGCTCTGCACCATCTCCTCGCAACATAGACCAAGAAAACGGGGATACGGTAGTGGAATCCGAATTACCTTACGGATGGGAGAATTCCGACGATATGCACTATCGCAAACGCCTCAACCACATGGCTAATATCCCGCGGTTCTGTCCCGACAACGTTCAGCTCTTTCCCCAACTCTTTGCCTTGGAGGGCGAGCCTATGCGCAAATTTATGCGCGATTTAAGTCTTTACCTCCGGCCCAAGAGACTTACCATAACGATCCGTTATACAGATTGGTGGCATTGGGAGAAGAACTTCCCGCTGAGATTCTACAACACCGCTTGGATGGAGAATTTTCAAGTGCCGTCTTGCGTTGAGGAACTTGTCACTGAATTTGAGACGCGGAATGGGAAAAGAGCGGAGATGGACTCGCTTGTTAGGGATCAAGCTTCTAGGTGGAGATTTGAGGTTGGGGATTCTGTCAAGTCCAACGATGTGGAACGTGCTTGTGGGGAGGACGTGGATGGTGAAATAACTGATGAGGAAGATCCTCATTCCTTTGAGAAGAGCGTCGCTAAGGAGGAGAAAGTATTTCTTGTTCCAGTAGATGCAGCTCCGAAGAGTAGTACCTGGGTTGGTGCGGCTAAACTTGATGGAACGTGGCGTGCGCATCATTCGCAGGAGGCGAATGATACGAAGGATCTGAAGGAAGATGAGATGCTTTATTACATTACTACCATGGTGTGGAGGAGGGAGAAGCCTACTAAAAGCAAGAAATAAGGAATCATAAAATTGTAAGTACTGATGGGAATAAGAAAGGATGAAGGGAATGATGCAAAGCTTGTCCCAAGATCAAAGATTCTTAGGGAGGCAATGGAAAGTTATCTTCGATAATCAACAGTCGAACTTCTGCATGTGTAATTTTCGCAACGCCATCCAATTTACCCAGCATACAAGGTATCCCGTACACAGTGAACGCCAGTCCCGGTCTTCCGTACTCCGCATTCTTGACTCAAATCACATCTTCAAACCTCGAGTTCAGTAGAGCATCGATATGCGCCCTCTGTGCCTTCACATTTCCTTCTTCCTGCTCTTTCAACAATACAGAAAGGACTTCCATAGGTGGGTTTAACCTCAATCTCTGCGCGCGCTTCCATCGATTGATTCGTGGCATACCAACACAGGGCTTCCTCTAAGTTAGCCTAGATTTCAGCATAATAATAGTGCAAAACTTACCCCAAACCTCGAATCCGTATCAAAATCCCTACAAATCCTCTCATAAAGCGGTAATTCCCTCTGATGTAACCTAGGAAACTTCCTCCCCTCCTCTTTCTCCTTCCAATACCTCTCGATTTGCTTATCGCTCATAGCAGATGCTTCCTCCTCCTCTGGCATAAGTGGTGCTTTCGCATCTTGAACAACTTGCTCTACTAGGGAGATATCTGCTGACGTGGGCGCATTGGGTAGTGAATCCCCTCCATCGGTTAATTCTGTGGTTTCGGGTTTAAGGAGGGATTCAAGTGCTTTCTCTTTGGAGGATGGTGCTTTTGCGCTTGGTTTCGAGACTTTCGCGTTGGAGCCGTGAAATGCGAGGGTGGATTGTTGTTGCGATTTTTTGGCTTTGGAGGCGGTGGGGCCCGCGGAGGTGCGTCGTTTTGCTGCTGGCATGGCTGTAGATTTTTTGGTCCTAGTTATGTGTGTGTGGTATTTGTGTTTGCGATTGGATGTAAAGTTTTTGGAGGTGGTGATGTTCTTGGAGGAAATGAGTTAGAATGACGTTACTATGGAGATGCACGGTCGCGTGGAAGTGCACGAACGCACCTGATAACGCGAATCAATTAACCAGGTGTCGCCGATTATCGGATTTGTGGTTTTGAATGTACTCGGATATGTGAATTCATTCTGCCCGTTGGTTGACTTCATATCCTTAGATAAAAGGGTTTGTCGGCCTACGTTACGAATCGAAAACCATCCAGAATGAAGACTCGAAATATAGAAGAGGCGTCAGACCTGATACCTCAATTCAAATTGGACAGACTACTGAGACAAGGTATTCTTTCTAACAAACAATTATTCGACAGCTATGCTGATCAACCTTCTCTAGATCAGGGAGGCTGTCGCGTAGCACTCCTCGGCACAATTTCATCTCAACCAGCAATACTCCTGGTAGAACGAGCACCATTCAGCTCCGATCTACAGCACCTCAACAACATACCGACAAATCTGTCCACGATACAAACTCTAGGAAACAACGACATATACCACTGGTATCTCGCAACATCCTCATCTACAACCTCACACCAACCACCAAATCTCAAAATCAATCTTATATACCCATGCACATCTAAACACATCAAAAAGTACTCCTCGCAGGAATTAAGGTTAGTAACGGAAACGCCGGAAATTTATCGCGATTATGTGAGGCCGTATATGCAGAAGCAAAGAGAGGAGGGAAGGTTGAATTGGGTCTTTAACATCATTGACGGGGTGTCTGAGCAGGAAAATGTGTTTTATAGGGAGCATGGCGAGGAAGGATTCGTGATACTTCCAGATCTAAATTGGGATCGTCAGACATTAAGTAGTTTACATGTTCTGGGATTGGTGGAGAGAAGAGACATTTGGTCATTAAGGGATCTGAGCAAAGAACATGTGGTTTGGTTGAAGCATATGAAGCAGAAGTTGCTCGATGTCACACATAAACTTTATCCGACTGTGGAGACGGATCAGTTGAAGTGTTATGTCCACTGTAAGAGTTCCGTTGCCCATTCTATTAGCACGCTGACACTTTCGCAGATCAACCCACATACTACCACTTTCACATTCACGTGGTCCACGTGATGCTCGAAGCTGGCAAAACGCAAGCAGTTGGCAAAGCTTTCGGCCTCGACCACCTTATCGCTCAACTCGAAAGTATGCAAGAGGGACTTGGTATGGCTGACATTCCTCTGGTGTACGATGTCGGAGAACAGAGCGATATATGGACCGAGATATTCCAGCCCCTTAAAGAGAACGCGCAAAAGAAAGAGCATAAGTAACAGAAACGACGCTATATAAGCTTTTCGTAGGGAGGATATTCTGGCTACGACAACGAGCACGTACTCCATGCATTTAGTGTACCAATTAGAGAACAGCAATTTCAAAGCCCACTCCTGGCGTCCGGGCTCAGTTTGCGTGCATAGAGATACACCAGGAAAACTCAAGATGCGCACTGTACAGAAGTCGACTTTCTCAACATTGTGGCACAAAGCGATATACTTGTCTCACTGGCTCAACCCGACTAAGCTCAGGGACACACCCTAATCTGTACCGCAAAACCAAGAGCACGATCATCTCGCATCATTTAAATCCAATTATGCGTTCAAAATCTCTAGAAACGACTATCCAATCTCCGAAAACAGCCCACCAACTGCAATCCAGTTTTAAGTATCAGCTCTTCAGCCGCTATGCCCCTCTGTCTTGCTGGATACGCTTGAACTCCCAAGTATAGGATTGATAAGAGCGAGTATGAAGACACTGATGATAGGGACACTACTCTTTATGTGTTGAGTGAGTGTTTGGAGATGAAAGACCTGGGTGCAGAAGGGTGTGGATGAAATAATCGTATTGCAATACGTAAGAGGGAGAAGTTCTCACGTGAAAGAGTGAAACTGTTATTTATTGGTTCTTCATACCGACAGACCTTGACTGCATCCTGAACCTGGAAGCCCAAGGCCTCTATATGGGAACTATTCCCTTCAACGCCAGGGATCGGCGATTACTTGGAAATTGCTGCAAGAGGAGTATAAAAGTAAGCGCCCCGGCCTCGGAGGCGATAGCTATGCTTTACTCCCCTAATATCACCCAGATTCCAGGTAGAAGTTGCTGATCCTGCGCACAAGCGCTTCAGTCTTTGCTCCTCTCTCCCAAAAATCAAATACATGTAGGTCAACCGAGTCTCCACCCGCACGAGGAAACCGGGTTCAACCTGACTCTAAAATCATGGCTTGATGGTTACTCCCGTTTCTCCCACTTGGACAGCGTCCCAATCATATTCTGGCTCGTGATGCATCTTCCATGTCTGCTCTGCGTACGTATGGGGTAAGTGATAAGCGATTTCGCCCTCTGGTATCGCCGGGAACGCCCTCTTCGGAAGCACAAAATCCTCCGACCCCAGCATGATCGCCTTCAGCTTGGTAGCAAAATTGTGCCCCACATCATTGACTTCCCAATCGGCCTCCGCTCCAGAGATCTCCACACTTCGCAAATTTCGGAGCTGCTCCAACGGTTCGAGCGAGAACATCAATGACGGGGATTGTGTGACGTGAATCTGGCTGAAGGCAATTTTCAAGCACTTCAAGGATGGCATTCGTTTAATGGCCATGGAGAAGTCGTGCACATCTCTTCTCGCTAGTTTGGGGAACATATAGCTGTGCTCGAGTACTAGGTCCTGGGTTGTATGGGCACCTGGACATACTACCATTTCGCATTTCTCAATGTGCACAAAACGGGACTGGTACAAAACGCTTTCGAGGTCGTGGTTAATGAACCAGCAGCAGATACATATTTGAAAGATGAACGTGGTGTTTTCGTAGAGACATTTGCGCGCCTCATGGTAGATTTGGCGGTTCACAAGCAAAATGTTGAAGTTTTCGACATGCTCACATTGTAGGAACAATGCCCTACTGTTTGGAAGTAGCACCAGTTTGTAGACCATGATTCGGATTTCAGCTGGTAGCTGCAGGAAGGCGAAGGGTGCTTTGGAAGCTGGGTGACGAATTAGCACTCCTATCTGTTTTGTATTGGATTTTCAAGTGCAATCTTAGTACCTTTCTGTTTGAAGGCTGCATCCCTCAGCAAATTCTTCTCGTTCTGTGCCGAAGCTCTCTTCTTGAGCCTCTCATTAATGCTCTTCTGAATATCGCGACGAGTGGTTGATGTCGTCCTTTTCTTCTTCGCAAACTCGATCAATTTGCGCAATTGGAACGATCCCATGATTGCGGGGTTGCTTGCATGTTGATTCTTGGAGTGGAAAGAAGAAGTGGTGTCAATGGGTTGAGGGTCCGAGATTAATGGTGTGGTCCGTACCTCTGTGCTGTTTATGGAAGGAGCGATATCAAAACCAATCGGATGGCGTCATCAGATACTAACACCCGTTGACCGTGACCTTTTGAGCTGCTCGTGCTGGAAAGTTGGCTAGTAAAGCTGTCCGCATCCCTAATCATTTCTGAAATCCAGCTGCCTGCTGTACTTCATCTCCGACCTCATGCTTCCTACATCATCATACTCTCCAACCAAGCCAACCCCGTCTTCGATGGCGTGAACGGTCCGTATGTTCAGTCGTATGGGTTGAATAGTATGGTTATGAGCAAGGGTTCGCTGTTGAACCGTTAATTGGGGGGTGCTTGAAGGAGGGAATTGGAGATGGGGATATGAGTTTGATTTAGTGGAAATACTGCGGTGACGGCTGTGGCGAGCTGTTTGTCTATTAGGGGAGCGCAGAACTGAAAGGGGGTTTGGGGGATCTCCAAGAGGTGGTAATAATTCAAAAAATTGGTGGAGGCTAACATAACGATCAAAGAAATGTACGTGAAAAAGACCATGACATTAAGATGCCAAACAGAATACATTGATCGAAATGAAAAGCCGCCGCGGCCGATATGTCTACAGTGTCATCACTTGCTCAATCCCGCCCACCAAGACTTTTCTATGCAACCCAAAAGATGGACCCGTCAGAGCCGAAACGCCAGCGTAAAAGCACGCTTACATGTACACGATACCAATACATCACTGAGAGGTGAGAGAAGAGCTATAATAGAAAGGGGGAAATTCAAGATGTGTGAAAAGCGCTCTATACAAACAGAGTTGGCTGGAGCACCATCCCGTTGTTGGTTCCACGTCCTGCGTATGGTGTTGAAGGCAATGTTGATCTAGGGCTCGTCGTCATATGAAGCGCCAGCTGAAGAGGATCTGGCTGGTGTGCGGATGGGGATTGACGGGTCGATGGCGATCATTTCGGCGAGGATATCCAGGACGGGCTGTGCTTATATCAGTATGGAGTTTCTGTGTCAATGAGTACAGGGTGAAGCATACCTTTGGCACGGTCTTATCATAAATATTGACGAGTTCATCCGGCTGAGGATACACCTTCAATGCTCGGAAAAAACACAACGCCGCCTCCATCTTTTGTGAATCTGTATCAAATGTTAACTTAACCGTGTTATATCGTCCCAAATCCAACCCCAATGGAACATATCGCAACTCACCATCCTGGCACAACTTCTCCCCCTCAGCAACCTCCTCCATAAAATACCGTTCAATCTCCTCACTATCTGTAGGCAAACCCTCACTATTAACCCTATTCACCGCCTTCTTAATAGCTTCCCTCTGTTCCTTGCCCGCTTGCTCCGCCAGTTCCTTCTGCGCCTTCGCCAACTTTTTACTTTCTTTTTTGAGCTGTTTGCGGAATTCGGGGTCGGTTCGCCGGCGGTGGTCGAAGTAGACGGCGTAGGCTAGGAGGCCCGTTACTACGGTGCCGACTGTTGCGGCTATTATTGTTGAGGTTTTTAGGGGGCTCGATGCTGATGACATTGTGGAGGTGGACATGGGGATGGGGGATCAGGGGAGTGCGATGATGGTAGGATAGAGGGAGTGGGGAGGTGGGAAGTGTGGTGTTGGTGTTGGTGATTGTATGATGGTCGTTTGATGATGATGAACTTTTACAGCCCAAGGAGGAAATGTTGGTAGCGGAGGTGTGATCCCTGTCCATCCGTTCGCCGAGAAGTCACGAATCGCGGACACCTTAACCACTTCCAGCCCCTACAGCTGCTGCTATAACGCCAACATCTCACAATACCATATACCTCACTAACTCATCATGTCCTCCAAACCCGACAAAGAAAGTGGCGGCGGGAAAGGGATATCCCTCCGCAAAAAACGCACCGTGAAACCAAAAATCAGTGCCCCGAAAGTGATATCCGGCCCCCTCCCCCCAGGAGTAAAAGACCCCAATGAAACGCTCAAGAGAAGGCCTGGAATGGCTCCCGCCGTGGGCAGCAATGAAAGTGGTGGCCTACCATCGGGGCCTCAACCACGACCGAGACCGCAGTTGAATGATAAGACGGCTGATTTGGTGAAGAGGAGGTATTCGACGCGGTTTGCGAATGCGCCGCAGGATTATACGGCGGGGGCGCCACCGGTGCCGAGTTTGCCAAACATGCCCGAGGAGTATGCTGTTAAGGCGCTTGGGAGAGGGGAGAGGGAGGGTGCTGGGATTGGGGCAGGGGGAAGAAAGCTGGTGGTTGATATGAAGGAGTTGGCGGATCCGAAGCTGCAACCGGAAGCGCGTAGGTTGCTCTTTGTAGATGATATGAAGCTTTACTGATAAGTAATACAGTTGTAACGAATCTACTGGCGGATGCCTCCGAGGAAGAAATATACAGCTATGGGCAGAAGCTTCGCGAAGCTAAAAACCGTACCTCAACTGATTTGCAGCATAATGTCTTTCAAAACAGGAATCAATTCATCAAGATTAGTAAAGAGGCGGAGAAGCTCAAGGGCGAAATGCGAACACTTCGGAATCTCATGTCAGAGTTGACAGGCGCATTGGGTCAAGCTACCGCAGCAGGGGGAGGACCAACCGCGGATACGGCAAAAGCTAGGAGAATAGCCAACAGGAGCTCAGTGGCCAACCTGGAAGCTTTATGGAACACTCACCTCCAAACTTTGTGGAAACGAGTAGAAGGATCACAGAAATATTTACCAGCCATACCGGGAAGGCATATTGTCTACGAATCAAGTCGGTGGGTCGAACTCAACGCTGCGACCTGGAAACCCCGAAGACGCGTCCATCTCATCTTACTGAACGATCACCTCCTAGTTGCTACAGAAAAGAAACGAACGGATAACGCAGCGGCAAACACAAGGGACGCCAATGACAAACAAGGACCACCGCAACTAGTTGCCACACGCTGCTGGCCATTGCAAGATGTTCAAATGGCCGATTTAGCCACGAGGAGTACCCCCGGCAGCGGGGACAAAGCTAATTCATCCAATGCAATAAACGTTCGCGTCGGAACGGATTCATTCACTTTTGCAACCGGATCTACAGAAGCTGCCGAAAAATTGACACTACTCACTACGTTCCGTCGTACCGTAGAAGACTTACGCAAAACCCTCGAAGCAGAATCGCAAGAAAGAGAAAAGAACCAAGACTCTGTCAACTACCTCGCGACCTCCCGTGTACGCGGTCCCACTACCATAGACTCTCACAACACCGAAACCACGGTCCTCCCCCGCACAGACATCCTCATAGACATAGACGGCAAAACCCAATCCCTCCGGTCGGTGGAATCCCAAATCGACGACCTAGACATTGATATCGCGCTCCAACGCTTTGAGGAAGCGGTCGTTCGCGTTGAGAAACTCAAGAGGATTGCAAAGGGCATAAAGGGAAAGAGTATAGCGCAGAACGTTATACTAAGGAAGTTGAATGAGAGGAGTGGGAAGTTAGCGGGAGTTATTGTGAGGTATTTGAAGGAGACGCATGCGTGGAAGGGGAGTACGCAGAGGAATGTGGATTGGCTTGTTAGGCTTGGGTTTGAGGATAGGGCTAGGGAGGCGTATCTTGAAGCGAGGGGGGCGGTTATTAAGAAGAGGATTCGGTATGTCCTCAATATCTCTCTAACAACCAATGCTGATATGACCTAGACAAGTAATCTTCGACGGCGACCTCCACACCTACCTCTACCAAATATCCTTCATATCTTTCACCATCATCCGCGACACAGCGCTCATTTATCAGAGTTGTTTCCCCATGGTGATGATGTCTGCGTGCGTGAAGTGGGCGAAGGAACATGTGGATGAGTTTAATGGGATACTGGAGAGGCAGTTGAGTTCGGTGAAGGAGGGGAGTGAGGTCTGGAACAGGTGTGTTAGAGTTAGTAAGGAACATGCTGGGGTACTTGGGGAAGCTGGGTTGGATTTTAGGGGGTTGGTTGGGGTGGGCCTTGGTAGTGGTGGTGGAGGGGGAGGAGGGGAGAAGAGGACTTGATTGAGTGGGGGCTCTGTGGTTTCAATTGGGTTGGTGGTTGGATGACTGGTATTTAGAAACATTTCCTGCTCTTGGATAGGGCTGCAGCGTGAATAGGGCCGTTAATTTGGATAAGAAGGCAACAGCACCTCCCCTTCAGGATCTTTCACGTTGGCGCTGGTCGTTCGTTCAATACGACTGGGTATCGCACTTGTACAACACCAAATCGTGGATCTCATGCGCGTTTCAGGGGCGTCCCAAGTTATTGGAATGGTCCGTAAGGCTGACGTACTCCATCCGGAATTGAGGCGAGAGCACCTTTTCTGACCTGTCACATTTTGGACTATAATTTTGTTTGGATCCCTCGATATCCACTAGGGTTTGGTATGAGCGAGCCTCAGGACATGATAATGTAATAAATATACAGTTGCCGGTGCACACATCGAGCCGCATCCTCAAGAGCTCGGCCAGCTACCTTTTCCTCAATGGGGTGATATTTCGAATTGTCCAACTTCATAGTCTATCATTTCTCCCTTCTCTGTGTTTCAAGCTAGGTAAGCCACCCGGCACGTCCATCGTGCAGAGGGAACTCTTTTTGATTGTCTCCAGCTTCTACCTTGTTCCCTAATAGTTGGGGCAAGTATACACGATGGCCCTAAGATAGGGTCCTAATAAGGAAAGTGCCTTTCTCACCTTAAGGTGAACCTCCTCCGCTAACATTTTCTTAGTATACACACTTCACTCTCGCCTTTTCCTCTATAGTTTCCTAATCTAGGGTCTCTCTTTCCATTCTGGGCTACATGAATCAGGACCAAAACCCTTAGTCCGGTCACTCACTCTAAATACCCACCTCTTCTCTCGTCTTGCATGCAATCTTCAACCTACAGCATTCACTCCCTTCTATAAAAGATTTAATCCTTTTCGAGTAACATTAACTCTTCCTCCTATCTTCCGTCGTTCAGATTACGAGATATATATTCTAACACAGATACCACAGAAGCTTGATTCCATACCATGGCACTTGATCAGTAAGTTTCACCTTCACAACGATATCCTTTCCTAAAACCCTTCTCCACCCAAACCACGTTCAAAACTCTTCAAGCTTGTCGCAGAAAGCTTGAAAATCGTCTCCTCTTTATCTTCTCACCCATACAACATTTACAAAATCCACGCATCCCAATGACATTTCACCCTTCATTTTCCCCGTCACCTCCACGTTTGAATTCATATGTTTCCTCCTCGTCAAAACAATGCTAATAATTAACCAATAGATCCAACTTCCTCCTCCTATGCCGTCAGCATACTAAGGATTCTAATGGGAATCTTATTCAAGTAAGCCTTACACATTCCCCCCCCCCCACCAATCCTCACATAACTAACAAACCCTTCTACAGCCCAACTTCGATGCCATGTCCGAAGTAACAGGCATAAAGCGCCACACCCTCTACTGCCGTTACAATACTCAAGTCATGAAACCAGCTAGCCTCACTGCTGGCAAGGGTGGCAAAGGCCGTGGGAGTGGGAAGATCGGTGGTGGTAGTGGAAAGATTGGCAGTGGTACTGCTGGTGGTGCTGAGGTTTCAAAGAAGAGGAAGAGCCCTGTTAAGGTTGAGAGTGCTTCCGCTAACGAGGGCGAAGACGGAGGCAGAGAGGAGGATGAAACTCCAAAGGCGAAGAAGGTCAAGGGGGAGAAGGCTGGGATGAAGGGTGGTGAGAAGGTTGCTAAGCAAGTTACGGTCAAGCAGGAGCGTGGAGATAGTATGGAAGAGGATGGATATGATACAAATGAGCAAGTGATGACAGTCATTCACCAGGAAGATGGCTTCTCGGATGTTGATGGCCAATACGAATGGGATGAGGATGTCTTTGGCGTCTGAGATTTATCCGGGCACTTTCTTCTAGTCCTGAGGGGAAAAGTAATTATGATGAATTTGGGAATGGCTTTATGGTCTAGATGAATGGGTACTCCCTCGAATTTTTCTGAAAGCCAGACAAGTTTAGGATCCTGGCGTATTTCTAATTATTTCAGGGTATTGAAACTAATAAGTTATACCCACTACCTCCAATAATTAATACTCTTCAAAGTACGAGAAGCTATGGGTATACTTAGCTATTTCTGATATATCCACTTCAAAATTGCTATATCAGGATTCTGGTGAATGGCCAGTCCGGCTTTCAAGAAAGGTTGTGGGGTTTAGGTTGTATGCCATACGAGTATCACAACTTCTCGTTTGCTGGACCGCAACGAGATATGTTGCAGATGTGCGTACGATGCCTCGCAATTTTGAGGTCGGCCAAACCCGCTTTAAATAGATGATTAATGCTTATATTTGTACAGGCGATATTGGCTTCTCATCCCGTCATATCTATATCGCCGCCTGACTTCCCAGTACTTAGCACCGCATCGGGAAATTTCAGTTTGGCAGTCTCCAGAATCGCTTCCACAAGAACATTTCGTGTTGCTTTCGCAGCAGCTACAGCCTGATCTACAAGCTCTTCCGCCGGCACACCAGCATCACCCTTGGACCACAATTCCGTGATTTCGTCTCTCTCCGCCAGATATGCAACAACACACGCCGCACCAATCTCAGCGTGCTCCGGTGGACTCGGATCCAACACCACAAAACTCTCATCTTCATCATCCCCTTGCTGGGCCTTCCCGCCCAAACTCCTCGACCTCCCCACCACAGCAGCCACCCCCCCCGTAACCAAATCCACACAATCAATCCCCGCATCCACCAACGCAGCCGAGGCAACAGTAACAGCACCAGCCAACACACCCATACTCCCCCATCCCCCCACCCCACCAACCCCATCACTCCCACCCCCCAACTCATCACCACACCACCTATCCTCCTCTCCCTCTAGCACCGTAACCACAACATCAACACCGCATTTCGGCCACCGATCTCCTATTATAACACCACGTAATGCTGTTTCTAAATGCGCGGATAGGTCGCGTTCGATAGTGTCACGGATGTAGCCGCGACGGTAGCGTGTGGCGAAGGGGGAGAATTTTATGGTTGTGGACAGCAGGAGGGAGGGGTTGTAGGGGGAGGAGCGGGGGAGGGGTTTGGGGCCGTGGATTGTGCATGTGAGTTTTAGGGTGGAGGAGGGGGAAAGGAATGTCTTTTTTTGCGATGATGGGGTGGATGGGGAGGGGAATTCGAGTTCGAGGTATGCGGAGCCGGAGGCGGAGGGTGTTACGCCGGTTTTGAGGACTATCAGATGATTGAATTAGCAAGAATTTGAGGTATGGCATAGAATTGGAAGCTCTCACATATTTTTCGAAGCTCTGAAGGCTTTCTCGTTCGCACAGGTCTCTTCAATTGTGCTTTTTCTGCTCCAACGATTGTAGATGAGAATATTGGAGGGGCAGTCCCAACACTTGGGCCACTTATTCTTCTCCTATCTGTCATCTTGAAGTGTTGCGATTCAATTGTATAATTTCATGATTGCTCCTGCGGCCAACTTTTTGATAGAGCTTGGGCCATGAAATCTTGGCACTAGCTTCAAGCTAAAAAATCGTTCGAGATTTTCTTCACCTTCACAACCTCTAACATGAATTTCTAACCATCGGCACCAATGGCGGCGGTGGAGGTGATCCTGCTTTGGTAAGTTTGTTATTCGTTTTTGTCTTCTTTTCCCTTACTTGATGAACTCTATATTACCTGTTCCGGAGAGTTTTCAATGATCCACGAACAAACATGCATCACCATCTGATCTGTTACCCCTACTCCTTACAAGTTATGAACCGAGCTCTTTTGCCAGTTGCTAATCCGGTCTTGATAGGAATCTAGAATACAACCCGCACTTATGCTCGGCTGCTTGAATTAGAGCTTCAGTTATAACTCTGTCGGCTGGTGACTAACAAAGGAAGGTTCGTTAATGTCACATTTCCTCCCATATACCAAACTTCAATGATGAGCGTATTACTTTTTCAGTTCTGCTACTGAATAACCGTGAGGAAAATTCATACCAAGCTTACACGTCTGAACGAAGTCCCCCAATTGCAACTTTGCAGCACAAGATTCTTGCATCTGACCTCCTGCTAACCTGCGTCTCGCTCTCAGATCTCCTCAATAACTACTCCGCACTGATAGCAATATATTGTGTAAGTTTACCCACTCCTCCCTCCCCGCTCAAAAGATGAACACAGTCTATCCATTCAATGAGTTTCTCTCGCCAAGCCACCCTCCCTTATTCCATACCAAGTCTCACGACTCTTGGGATGATTGGATGTGGAGTTACAATTTAACAGGATGCTTGCGTTCTGCGTAATGTTGGTTTCAGTGCTTTGGGGTTGAGCGGGGCGTCTTGTTCTGCGAGATCCTTTAGCCGGCGTGGGGACATGAGTAAACTGGCTTTCTGATTTGGCTTTCAAAATTTCCTATGTATGAGGCATATGGAGAGAATTTTGCTAACAGCCTCACAGTTATGTAGGTTTGTAGTTGTAGTTTAGAAAGGTGGATGAGCTTATGGGGTATATAGTTGTTTCAATGAATTCGATCATTGACTATGATTTTCTTGTTCCCTTCATCCTGCTTGTGATTCTCGAAGACTCTGAATGCTACAGAGTCCAAGCTTGAATCTAGCCGCTTATGTATAATCGCCTGGATGCTGCCAGTATGTCGTGTAAATATTGGCATTCACGAGTTACAGCAAGGTTGTTCGTATGAGTATGGTTATGTGGTTTTAGTGCAAGAACACCAGGCGGATCGCCTATCCTCTACGGACTTAGCGGACCCCTGGCATTACGAAGGGGCCCAAGCGGACACGCATGCAAAACCACCCTACAAATACTCATCCATACTCCACAAGTCTATCTAACCACATAACAAACCCACCTCTATCGAATCAAACAATCTCCAATAATGCCATTCGCACAACTAGTCATCGGCCCTCCCGGCTCCGGGAAATCAACCTACTGCGATGGAATGCACCAATTCATGTCCGCCATCGGCCGACGCTGCTCCATTGTGAATCTCGATCCAGCAAATGACAAAACCACTTACCCAGCCGCATTAGACGTGCGGGATTTAGTCACCCTCGATGAGATTATGGAGGGGGAGGAGGCGTTGGGGCCGAATGGGGGTGTTTTGTATGCGCTTGAGGAGTTGGAGGGGAATTTTGAGTGGTTAGAACAGGGGTTGAGGGGGTTGGGCGGTGAGTTCTTCTGTGATTTTTGGGATTTGAATGGTTTCTGCTGGGTTTTTGGGGGAGATGTATATGGGGTGTATGTAGGAAATCATGGCTGACTTCTGTTATGTGTTTACAGACGATTATGTTATTTTCGATTGCCCGGGTCAAGTGGAGCTTTTTACGCATCATGGCTCGTTACGGAATATATTTTTCCGATTGCAAAAACTTGGGTATAGAGTTCGCTATCCCCTGAAACGCCTATCCCCATCATGACCGTACCAGGAATCAACTAACTTGATTTCCCCAATCTAGTTAGTAGTACTACATCTGACGGACTCATACGTTCTCACAGAACCGTCCATGTACATTTCTGCACTACTACTCGCACTGCGGAGTATGCTGCAAATGGATCTGCCGCATTTAAACGTCCTAACTAAGATTGATAATCTTCGAAATTATCCACCACTTACCTTCAATTTGGACTTCTACACCGAAGTGCAAGATTTGGAGTATCTTCTCCCAGCACTAGACGCAGAGCGCAGCGGGAACTCCCAAACACCAGAAGACTCAAATCAAGAAGCCACCACATCCCCAGAAAAACGAAAAGAAGAAGCAGAACCCCCCTCAAAATTCGCAGCCCTAAACCGCGCAATTATAGACTTGGTCCAAGATTTCTCCCTAGTAGGTTTCGAAACCCTCGCCGTAGAAGACAAGCAAAGTATGGCTTCCCTTCTCAAAGCCATAGATCGCGCCAGTGGTTATGCATTCGGTGCAAAGGACGGTGCTGCTAATGATAGTGTTTGGCAAGTTGCTATGAGGGATTCTGGTGTTACTATGGATGTGAGGGATGTGCAGGAGAGGTGGATTGATCGGAGGGAGGAGTTTGATGAGGCGGAGAGGGAGGGGTGGAGGGAGGAGGGGAGGGATTGGAGAGAGGGGGATGAGGAAGGAGCGGGGGCTGGGGCTGGGGAGGAAGATAGGATGGATGTTGATGAGGCGATGATGGCGGGAGGGGGAGGAGGTGCTGCAAATGTGAGGGACTCGGGGATCAAGATCGTGAGAAAGACACCTCCCCATGCCCCTCATAAAACGACGGGTGGTTGAGATTGCCTTCTGCCATTTCCTAAGCGAGTAGGAAGCTGTTTGAAGTTAAATTTCCACTAAACAATTGTGTTTGACAAAATGCCAAAAGGTCAAGTCCGGACGTGCTCCAAATGCAACAAGTAGTTATCAAAAGCAAAGAAAGTAAGTTAGGTTGAAAAAAAAAAGGCTGCTTTTTCATAAGCATCATTACGTCAAATACTGCATAAGTCTACATTTGCTAATCTATGTTCAAGGCTTAGGTCTTGAAGCGCAGCTCAACTAGTGGCAGATCAGAAAAGTGGCAGCACATTTTCGCAGATAACACCGAACATGACCAGATCGGTCTCCATGATATAATTGCGATCGAGTATCAATAACAGTAGCATAGACATCTCAGACACCCCTGTCGGCCATCTCCTCCCAAGCCTGGCCGAGTCGACGCAAAACACAACTACCCCCAAGGAGGCCTGCGAATCGCCGAACTCGCTCATTGGGATCCATACGCGTGAAAGCACGCAAGAGAAACTCAGTACCTCTCGTTGGTTGATTATTTAATGTTGCGTCTAGCTCTTCCTGTACTATAGTCTCCGAGTCTATCTCCTTGAGGTTCGCAAGGATAACCTGTGCGGCATATGCATTAAAACCTGTGCGGCGGAGAACGCGTTCCCACTGTTTGCGATATCAGCATTTGTGGCATGCAAAGTGAGGCGATGGTAACTTACATGTGTCTCCTCTTCTAGTAACTGCCTTCGAGGATCCGGCGATCCGTGCTGGATCATTGCTGTGACTATCCATTTCGCGAGGCTTTCTTCTCCGCCGGCGACGTAGACGATTTGGATTTCGGCAACCAAAGCGGCACCGAAGTTATTGTATTCAGCCAAAACTGCGCGATCTCTCTGGTCGAGCTCTCGCGTCATACCCACCTCAGCTTGAGGCGCAAAGCTGTCAGCCACATACAGGATGACGCGCTCGTATCTGGTACCCAGCTCAGAAAGCCTTTGCTTCAGACCTTCAATTTTGGTCTCTTGTCCTGGCAAAGGTCGCTGGTGTAGCTTCTGCAATGTTGTCAGGGCAATCCCTGTTGCTGGCGAGATAAGAATATTTGCTTCCATTGCTTCTGGAGTCGAATCGAAATCGCGCTCGACGTAGGTGGCATGCTTGTAAAGCCTTGCGACTGCTTTGGTAAGTGAGCGGTAGTTGCGAATTTGACTGGTTGGCAGAATGAAGGAACGTGGTGGGAGGTCTGCAGGAATGGGCGGTCCTGCATAGAAATCACGAACTTGATTTGGGGCTAAGTCGGGAGCTTCCAATGGCGCATTTGCTCCGGTTGCTATCATACCTTGGGTCGGTACTGGTATGGTGATCCCGTTGCCCTTATCGGCTCGCTGCACCTTGATCATGGGGACCTTGCCCATGGTTTGCATGAAGCTGGAGAGAGCTGCAGAAGCAGAAAATTTCTCAAAACCTGTTTGACTGGTGCTAGATTTCACTGGCTCTACCCTTGTCTTTACTGTCTCCATGGCTGGAGCAGACCTCTGGAGAGGACCGGGTCCCTCACGACTTCGTACCGGAAGGCTAGTATGGGATACTGGTCTCTTATCGCTCTCAACGCGTTTGTTTTGGAAGGGCTCGAGATCAGAAACCTCCAGCCTTCTTTTTTTCGTCGTGAAAACCACAGGACTGAACGCTCTCTCTTCTGTTTCCGCAGGCTCTAGCTCCTCCTCGCTCTCGTCGACTTCGTCTAATATCCTCAATCCCTGAGGCTTCCATGTCAGGCTATCGCTTATCACCACATCTTCAAGGCTCATATCTTCCATTATGACCGCAAGATACTTGGCGTCGTCAATTATCTCGTTCAAAGCAACATCTGCCTTGACCAATGGGCAAGGCGTCCACGATTCCACTAAACGATCGAATTTGCTTAGTCCCTCCCAACGCGTGAGCTCACCAAACCCTATCTTCTGCACTTCGACCAGTAGTCTTTGTTGCGCCATCAACTCTGTTTGCGTATCCGGGTGCTTCCCCTTCGCGTTTCTAGTGAATACACTCCATGGCGCCTTTGGGGTACTGAAGTCAAGGACAGGCACATCAACTCTCAGCAGAGAGTCCGCTTCTTGTAGCTTCTCTCGCTCGAGTTCCCGATCCACTTCATCCGCAAATGGCTGGATGACCTCATCGAAGAAGGCTTGCAAACTCTCTTCCGAACTTAGCGCATTTACGCTGTCTGTGACACGTGGAGGTTCCGGGATGTACTCGTGTAACATCTCAGGAAAGGAAACTGTCTTGAGCTTTTTTGACGGAATGGGTGAAGTCTCGATAGGCAATAAAGGCACTTCGACTTTCGAGTCGCTGGGCTTGCGCTTTCTAGCTGGCAAAGGAGAGCTAGAGTCAAAGATTGAGCGCAGTGGACTACAAAGTCGTACAAGCAAATCACTGCTATTAAGCAATGTTGAGGGTTCTGATGACGCTTCTGGGGGATATATGGAATCTTGTTTCGTAATCAGGTCGTCCAGAGCTTGTGCTTCGGCAAGTGTAGAATCTGTCTGGTCCGAGAGTAATGGCAGCTCGCTAGCAATCATGGATGGCTCAAAAGGTGCCAGTCTCGGACTGATTGGTAGTAATGGAGGTGTAATGGGATCCAAGGATGTGTTCTGTGCATAATGTCAGCATGATTCTCGAATATCGGGGGAGTAAAGAACCTTGACATAATTCAGCTGCGCATTGAAAAGAGCTTCGATTTCTGAGTTGGCATTGCAAGGGCGGATGACCGCTACCAAGAAGTCGGTTGCATCCACACCAATTGCCAGCTTTTCATTCTCAATCTCCTTTTGGTACTTTGTGGGAAGGTCGAGAAATCTGCGAGGCCACTCTAAGCTTTCGTCGTTTTCTGTATCGAGGACTTCAGGTATCAAGTGCATGGCTTGGTAATTCGGAGTTGGTCGAGAACCGAAGTGGAGAACATCGAGCTCATTGTCAGTCGCCAATAACGGCAGCTCATTTCGGAGAGATGACACACGCGACTTGAAATCTGGTGCATACTCAAGAAAGGGATCGTCGGGTGGTGCCAGCGCTGATTGTAAGAATAGTGCTGTCGCCTTGTCGATTTCCATCCGCTCTGCTGGCAAATCAAGGACAGATGCTTCGAGACGAAATGCCCCTTCCGGGTCTTGAAGGTCATCGGAGATTTTGTCAGGGGGACCAAACCAAGTCACCGCATTGAAAGGGTCTGTGGTAAGATAATGCACACAAAGATTGTTCTCTCTTGCATACTGCAATGGAGTTGGTCCTTCGTCGAAGTCGGAAGTTGGCAACGAATCTTCGTCATCCTTATCTCGTGGAGAAGTCTCGTTGAAATCCGGTTGCGAATCTATTTTCTCACTCGTACTTCCTGGCTCCGATTCTCTCCCATGCTCTGAGCCCCTATCCACAAGGGCCTTTGCCGCTTGAATGAGATCTTGAATGGCATTCATGGACGATAAAATTGGTCTAATGAAACAGATTAAGAGATGAAGTATAAATAATCTCGCGTTCGTTGCCTAATGTGAAGACGCGACTTGAGTCTGGAGATGTGAAAGCGTCGAAAGTCGAGGTCCCAAAGTGGACCATCTCTCGGGCTAGACCTGGACGACAACTCACGGCAGTGGCCGAACGATTCGTTTTCCAAACGCTTAACAAGTACCTAAAATAAATGAAGAATAAAGATGAGAGCGCGAAGGATCATGATATTCTACAAAATGAATTTTGATTACACCAGATGCGAATGGGAGCTTTATCTGGCAGTCATCTAATAACAGACAAGTTGCGCAATGCGTATTCTAGTCGCACATGTGTCTATCAGTACAGCGAGAAGAAAGACTTTCGCAGAACGTAGCATCGGGTAGTTGATCTAGAGGTATGTCACCATCTCAGATTCTTTAGACACGGGCTGCGCCCAGAGCAGAAGAAATGGGTTTGAGGTTGTGTTGTTACAAGAAGCTGTCTTCTAGCCTTTTCAATTTCAAGGCATCGAAGAAAACTTCATTATCTCGAAATTCTAAGGATGAGAAGCCTTCATTTGAAGGTAAGGTATGCAAAGCTTTCAGAGCCATGGAGTAGAGCAAATCGCGGCGGTGGGTATGTGGGTCGCAACTACTGAAACAGGCAAGAGCGTCTGGCCGGCACAGCTGCACGAGGCCTGTTCGGGCGATACCGAAGGGGTCGATCCCAGACTCTATGGACTACTTCTAGAGCTGTTTACTGCGTGCTTCTTCACATCCACACAGAAAACTCAGTATCACAAACCCTCTTCTGATACTTCGGTAGGTCAAGCGCACCTCCACCATTGATCAAAGTCTTCCTAAAGTGATTACTGACTAAATCGAGCAGTGCCAACATGAAGAAACCAACAATCATAGAAGCCATCTTGGCCTGCCTTGCTGTACTGACGTCTGGGGCATCGTTGATTGCTGAGGTAGCTGTCGGTTCCTCAAGTGCAATCGACTCGTCCAAACGCAATGATGTCGCGCCCAAGGGACCCCTTATGGAGATTAAGTTCTGCGATGGCGCCTTCTACTCCAAGTGCCTTCCATGGATTACCTCAAATGCCAATTCTTGCAACATCTTACCAAAGCCGGCCTCCCAAATTCACTCGATCCAGATCCTCGGAAGTGCGATTCAATTCTGTGCATTCTTCACTAAGGACGATTGCTCCGGCAGAATCACCGACTTCAGGCAAGGCTCTGCTTCTGACTGGAACTGGGATGGCCAATATGATAACGTCAAGGCCTATCTCTGCACTTCCAAGAAATCTGATTTGGAGTTGCACATCAGCAAAGTTGAAGGCGAGACTTCCATTCAATCCGTCGTAAAGCGGGACCCAGCAGCCGAGAATGAGGGATACAACAAGAGAGAAGCGGGCGCCATGTTTTGCACCGATGTTAACTATCAAGGCAAATCCGTTCGAAGTCATCTGAGAACCGGCCAGTGTGGCATTCTTTCAAGAGGTACTTCGTCCGTCTTGATTGATTATAAAGTATGGTGCACATTCTACCGTGGAGACAAGTGTGTAGATCCATTCAACTTCCCTTTGACCACCACGGTTTCGATCCCAGACCTCACGACCTCATTCGGCGGATTATTCGAGCCTTGGAATAACAATATCCTCACGTTCCGATGCTACCATCAGGACGACGCACCGAATCCCAAAGCTGCAGTCTCACTAACAAATACGATTGAAGCGAGAGCTGAAGCCAATGCAGCGTCTTCTTTCGATGTGATCTTGTGCCAAGACCCCAATTATAGAGGAGGTTGCTTCGGACCTCTTGGTAACAACAGCGGTGTTTGTTTGCCAACACAGTCAGGTGTCTCATCCATTGAGTTAGGAGACAACGTGTGGTGCAGATTTTACCGTGACCCTGGATGTCCCAAGGGCAGACTGCCGCTGGTCACTAAAGTTGATATCCCGGATCTTGGTGAATTCCCCAACTTCAATGATGCCATTATGAGCATGGAGTGTAAGACATTACCACTTTCTATTTAGTGTGGACTTGGGGAATGATATGAGCAAGATCACTAACTTCTACTAGGCTTCAATTTGTTGGATAATCCTGATTGGCAGCACCCACCGCCCTTGAGCTCAGAATTTGAAGCACTAGAACTCACTACCATTGAAGCGAGAGCTGAAGCTGGGGTTGCAGAAATTGCAAATGCCTCCCTCTGCAGTGAATCAAATTATCGAGGAAAATGCCAGCAAGTATTCTATGCGGAGAGCGGCTCATGCGTCGGTACATATGCCGGGGCCTCGTCTGTGCTCCTTGGGGATAACGTGTGGTGCAGGCTGTTCCTCGATGCTAATTGTCCCAAGGGCAGGCAGCCGCTTGTTACTAAGATCGACATACCAGACCTTGGAGCAGAAGGGTTCTCGGAATTTGACAACCGAGTTCAGAGCATGCAGTGTACGGTTTTTCCCCTTCCATCACATCCTTCAATCTCATAATAGCTAAGAAAAACTAAGAAAATCTCCCCAGGCTTTACATTCAAGGATGCACCCAAATGGGGTCCACCATTGACTTCCGAGCTCAAAGCGCCCGATCTGACCACTGTCGAACCTCCAAAATCTGCCATCGAAAAGCGCCAAATCCCAGCCGTGCTATTCTGCCAAGATCCAGACTATAGTGGACAGTGTGAGGTCAATGTCCTTCCCCAGAAGAGATGTGTTCCTGTATTGCCAGGAATATCATCTATTGCCTTGGGAGAGGGCGTCGTGTGCTTGGTTTCCAAGGACGTGGGCTGCCGGGATCCGAATCTGAAAGTTAGTCGCTCAATTTCAGATTTGTCGGCCATCGAGGGAGGATGGGATGATGCCATTTGGTCGTATCGGTGCTATTCGGTCAGTGAAGCGGCATCGATTGGTGCTGTCTAAGGCTGGGTTCGGCTCTTATGGCTGCCTATCTTGTAGGGAGAGTTTTCCTCTGAAGAGATAGGAAAAAGAGATCTGATGCTGACCTAGGAAAGGTGGATCTTGCTCTGATATTAAAATAATTGGAGTGACAACAATTTCATCTGCTCTTCTTGAAACGATGGGCAGACCCTGACGATACGGAACATGAACTAAGATAATATTTCCCTTCGTGTTTCTTGGATTCCGGAATTACAAGGTACACCCGGAATCAAGAAGTATGTACATGCCCCCCGGAATCCCACAACCAAGTAGACAGACCCACAGTGTGATTGTACTCATGTGCTTCCGGAATCTCCATACCATTTAGTGGAACGAAGAATCCAATCTGCGCATTGTTGTATTCATCACCTCCATGGAGCAGCACATGTAGCGGTCACTGACCTCATTCTTCTGGCCTCTTAATAAAACGTACTCTGTGAGCTTAGATACGATCTCGGAACGAGCATTGCATTATTTTTTGGAAGTCCAAAACTCAAACATCCAACCTCTCAAACGTGCACCACCTCCCAACAACATCCTTCACCTTCACCGTCCTCCCCACCCACCCCCTCTCCCCAGCGCCAAAACTCTTGGTAGTAACATTAAGAATAGCAATTTCCTGATCCCATGGATTTGCATCCGCTGGGTCCCCCGCAGGATTTTCCTCGAGTCGGTCCATATCCTCATCTTCATCGCGAAAGCGTACGGGAGCTGGACTGCTGCTACTGTCATCACGTGTTACCCGAGATGGGCATTCCATGATGAGTAGTTTTTGATTTGATCGCGATGCTGCTTCGATTGCTGAGGCGAATGTACGGCTTAGACCTTGTGCTGAGAAGGATGATGTTTCTTTGTGGAGTTGGAGGGGGTTTAGTAGCGCGAGTGTGGGCGGACCAGAGTTGAAGACACCTTTCCTCGGTTCAGCAGGAGATACTGCGGATTTATTCATCCCATAAACACCAAGATAAGCCTGTAACTGTGCAAGAGTAGCACAAAACGTGACATTAATGGTACGTGAGTTGGCAAGTTGATGTATCGTCGGAATGAGTAGATCATGTTTCCGAGAAGCTGTTCGTCGTACTTTCGTTGGATGGAGTCCTTTGTGCTCGGAATTTTGACGCTCAATGTCTTTGGAGTGAGATATAGATGCTTGGAGTTGAGCTAGGAACATGTCTTGGGATGAGCAGATTATTAGATTTGTTGGTGGGGTGTGGTGATCAAGGATGTACTGGATGAATGTTGATAGTTCGGTTGGGTAGAGTACTGTTGGTTGATATCGTTTCGGTGTTGTTATTGTTGCCATCTCGAGTAGGTTTTAGGAGTATGATGTTGGATGAATTGTGGTTAATTTGCGTGAAATCCATGGTATTGTAAGACAAGATGGATCCTTGATGTCGAGTTCATTTATCAGCGTTTCGAGCGATAATCCCATCTCCTCAGACAAGAGCAAAGTCTTCATTCTATAGTTGCGGAATTCCTGATAATCTTGTATGTTCATCATGAACTGTCGTCGAATGGATCCCAAGCTCGACAAATTCCCAAGCTCCCATCCCCACTTCACCCCACTACCATCGAACCTTGATATATTAACCACATCTCCATACGAGCCTCTCACAGCTCGAAATCTTTTGTAAATATGGAGTCAATATCTAGAGTCACCAGTATGCTGGAAACCGCACGAGATTTGACTTTGGAGGCCGCCCGCGATGCGAGTTTCGCCCGGAAATCTTCCACTCGTCCTCTTCCGCCTGTGCAGTTGAAGAAGTTATTGGACAGTAGGCATGATAAAGAGATCCTGGATGGATTACGGAAGGTTCTTTCTGTATATTACATTCCCTACTAGAATGCTACACAGGCAAAGCCAATAATCATGGAATAGATGTCATATAAACACCAACCAACCCTCCAATATTTCTCCAATATAATCAAGAACATTGCCTCTCCAAACCTCGAAATCAAGAAACTAGTCTACGCCTATTTGGTCCAACATGCGGAGGAAGCTCCAGATACAGCTCTGCTGTCCATAAATACAATACAGAAATCCCTCTCAGATTCAAATCCACAACTCCGAGCTCTAGCATTACGCACAATGTCTTCTATACGCGTACCAGTGATATCACAGATAGTGGCACTCGGTATAAAGAGGGGGGTTGGCGATATGAGTCCGTATGTGAGGAAAGCCGCAGCATTGGCAATACCAAAATGTTATAGGTTGGATCCGAGTACAATGCCATTGCTCGTGGAACATCTAAGTACATTACTGGGGGACAAACAATACTATGTTGCTGGCGCGGCGGTTATGGCATTCTTGGAGTTGTGTCCGGAAAGGATGGATTTGATACATCCTCACTATAGAAGCTTGGTGCGGAAGATTGTTGATATGGATGAGTGGGGGCAATTGGCTACTATGAGGCTTATGCTGCTTTATGCCAGGAAATCATTTCCCAAGAGAACGAAAAGAGTGAAGAAAACTAAAAGTGTGGGTGATCAGGAGCGGAAACCGAGGAAGGGTTTTTACGATTCCGAATCAAGTGAGGATGAGGCTGGGGGAGCGAGTGAAGAGCACGGAGAAGAAGTTCTTATTCTAGATCCGGATCTCGACTTATTTCTTCGATCGATACATCCGCTCCTGCAATCGCGTACTTCAGCAGTGATAATAGCTGTGGCCCGCTGTTACCTCTATCTAGGCAATACAACTTACCTCGACAACGCAATAGGACCCCTGATAACACTCTTACGGTCAGCGCCAGATATCCAAGAAGTGGCCCTCTACAACATCATTCAAATATGTTTGCACTACCCACAAGCATTCGTCTCATACGCGTCACATTTCTTAGTCCGCGCCACAGACTCCCCATCAATACAAGACCTCAAACTCGAAATTCTAACACTGATATTCTCGTATTCTCCACCTACAACACGGTCTCTTATCCTCGCAGAGCTATCACATTTTACCACATCATCAAATCCGCACCTTGTCCGATCAGCAGTCCAAGCCATAGGAAGATGCGCGCAAAGCTCCCCAACAACTCAACTGAGTACGCAGTGTCTCAAACTCCTTCTCAAGCAACTTTCGTCACCGGATGCCCACCTTGTCGCTTCATCTCTAGATGTGATACGGCATCTCATACAGCGTGACCCGCAAGCCCATGTCAAGACCATTGTAAGACTTGCGAAGAGTTTGGATGCTTTGACTGCGCCAGCTGCAAGGGCTAGTATCATTTGGCTAGTTGGAGAATTTGCTTCTGTGGATCCGGAACATAATATCGCTGCTGATGTATTGAGAATTTTGGTTAAGGGGTATGCGGGTGAGACTGATGCGGTAAGGGCGCAGACTGTGCTTCTAGCTGCGAAAGTGTATTTGCAGTATCTTCTTGCGACGAAGAAGGAAGATTCGGTTCCTGAGCAGCCAAAAAATGAGGATTCGACGATAGAGGAAGGTGGTTGGTCCCCTACCGCCACCACCCCAGAAACATCCAAATTAGACTCCAACCACCCAATACCGTTACTATACCAGCATACCCTCCTCCTAGCACGCTACACCCCCTCCTACGACCTCCGCGACCGCGCCCGCCTCTACCGCTCCCTCCTCTCAACACCAACAACATCAACAGCGCTAGCATCACTCCTCCTCCTAGCAGATAAACCCGTTCCCCTCGCCCCATCACCAAGTCAAAGCCGCAAGGACTTTGTACTAGGAAGTGCAAGTCTCGTTATTGGTGAACAGAGTGGGACGGGTGGTCTTAAGGGTTATGAAGCTCTTCCGCCGTGGGTGAAAGAGGGAGAGGAGCCTGATCCTAAATTGAGGGATGAGGTTGGTGGGAGGGGGGAGTATGTTAGTATTGGTGCTGCTGGTGGGAATGTTGCTGGTGTGAGTGCTGGGGAGAGGTTGGATGGAGCTACTGGGAGTAAGGGTGGATTGGGTGTTGGGAGGGTGAATGGTGCTGGGGGTAAGGAGAAAACGCTTGATGATTGGTTGGATGAGGAGAGTGAAGAAGAGGAGAGCAGTAGTGGGGAGGAAGAGTCTGGGGAGGAAGAGAGTGAAGAGGAGAGTGGTGTGGAGTACGAAACGGAGAGTGAGGAAGACAATGAAGGCGAGGAAGGGAGATTAGTCAAATAGCCCCAACCTCATGGAACACGAAATCGAACCAAAAAACTCAGTCCAGCAAAAGGCTTTCTTCTCAAATAATGCAATCAAAAGTATCAAACAAACCTTCCCCCTCTCCCCACCAACCGGAAACTAAACACCATCACCATTTCTCCAAGCTTATTCTAAAAGTACTTTTCACCAGGCTTATAATATCCGGGTGGTGCACAAGCTTTACAGGGAGCTTGCACACGCATTACCCCATACGGCATTATTTGACCACACTCCCGATCTAATTGCTCTCCCACGCTGCACCACGCAAATCAACGTTGGGCGAGATGACCGCAGGACATTTCTGGTCTTTTGTAGTAGCACATGGATCGGTGGGGAGTGTTGTACGCTGTGTGATTGCGGTGGCGATGGTCAAGTGGAAATTTGTTATGGTTAGTGGAAGTGAGAATGTATGGGAGGGTTTGGGTGTGGGTGTGCTTTTGTGAGGGACAATGAAAGGAAGATTGTTTTGAGCGAAAGGTTCTTTATATGGTTGTAATTTGTTGTGACAGACTTAAAGTGAACTGGCTCAAGCGGGCGCGGCGTGGTCGCCTACATGGCATTGCCAACATGATCGTGCTTTGTTGTTGACTGCCAGCTTGGTAGTGGATTCGATACTGACATTCATATTGATGCGGTGGTGAGTCTTGCAAGCTGATGTAGAGGTGTTCTTTAAGGTCTTTGGAAGCAGGATAGAGTTTAAGATTCTGGAAGAGATGAAATCGGCTAGTAAACGCTAAAGACAATGAAGGATGTTCACATGCTTTAACATAGGGTGCAAATACTTGGGTTGGAGGCTCTAATTAGTTTGAACTAATTTCAAAATGGCCAATACATGACCTGTAGACTGAACTCTCGGCCACGCCCTATTAAGCTATCGAAATATCTGGGGGAGTAACATATTTTTGGCTGGAAGCCTACCGACGCACTATTCAATACACCGCCATTATGCTTCCCATATTTCCAGTAGAGCAGACTTTTGCGATGCTATAACGTCGATTGTCGATTACTAGGTGGTAGAAACGAAAGAATTGTGAGCACAAGAGAATGGTGACTCGAAGTATTGCTTCCCAAATAAGGCTCCATTGACAGCGCGTACCGGGACCCATCACAGGTAATTAACTGAGTACTTTTGAACCGAATTCCCAGAGGTTCTGTTGATGCGTATCATATCAGTGAGATAGCGAGCCGTAAATCGCGGGAATGGTATGAAGGAAGAATAGTACGCATATAACTGTTACGCATCGTTCCTCATTACTTAAATGGTATCATAACATGAAAATACTCGTACGAACTCATAATGGTCTTCCTCCCAGGTCGAGGTCTTGTAGCTCGATTCCCGGCGATGCTACTGGATTAGCGTTCTCAAATAACGGAGCCTCCGAATCTTGTCTGTTTCGATCACTTCGCTGAGGCACAGTTGAGTTCTGTCGAGAAGGGGAAGATGGTGGTGCCGTCCATGTTACGCGTAAAGCAGCCATTCTTTCTTTTTCGGTCCATCTCATGACACGAAAACCTGTCCTTCCAGTCCTCCACATCCACCACGGAAGCACAAAGACTTGCAAGCTAAGACATACGGTAACCATAGCCGGATATATAGTCTTGTAATTGCGGATGTATAGGGGGTCGGTATTGAGAGGAACATGGGCACCTTCAAAGCCGTACATGAAAAAGCCACTGAAGCAAAAACAATTGTTAAAGATGCCGCAGCTGGAGCCAAATATGAGGGCAACAATCGGAACGGCGAAGAATGTATCTTTGGCTAGAACCCAATACCACCGCTGTTTGCTGTCAATTCTTGTTATACGTGTAATGAACCATGTCAAAACCGGACTGATCAACCAGCAGAAGAAAGCGGCGATGATGACAAAGTGGCGACAGGTAAGCCCGTAAGGCGGTGAACGAGATTGGAGATACATTCCTACAACACCGGCGATGATAACTGGGAGAGAAGACATGAAGGCGAGAAGAGCGGGACTGTTATCATGGCTTCCTCCTTTGAAGAGCTTCTTCCCAGGGCGGTAAGAGTATATACTTCCCGACCAGGCTAGTGAGGTCCAGTAGTCATCGTCGTTTAATCTATCTTGTAGTGAAGTAGCGTTGCGCATTCTCGAAGGTTGGTCTTCTATATTGCTGAATTTATCGCAGGCGGATTCAGTGATCGCCGGTGTCTTGCTAGATATTGCAGCCTGTGAAATCGCGTTTGGAAGTGATTGTATCTGTTCAGGCTGTGATGAAGTTGGCGCCGCTTGCCTCAGGGCGGCTTCCGATGAGGATATGAGAGTCGATCGCTCTTGGTTTTGTTGTGCATTCTCTAGAACTGGTGTAGCCAGACCCTTTAGAGCGCTCGGTTGCGGTGGCCCATTCTGCTGTAGAGTCTTCTGGAATCGGAGCAAGATCCGCAAACATTCGCGCCCATTTACTGCATCTCCTACGATATTGCTCAGTAGGACACTAGAAAGTAGCGATGATAGTAGCATGGCAAATGCTATCCTTCCTCCTGGTGGCGAAGACGGTTCTCCTCCAACCTTTGGTACAAACGCTGCAACAACCTGAAAAAGGTACAAAGATATTGATAGCCAGGTACGGCGCATTTCCTTCACACGGACGTCAACAAGTTCTCCAGCGCATTGCCAGCACAAGTCGTCGAAATTTGGGTGGGCTTGACTCGGCACAAGGAATATGTCTGTAAAGAGCTCGGCGGGATCAGCAGAAGGGCTGAGAGGTCCCATCAGTTCCTCCAATGCACATACTATCACCGCCAGATTTTTCACCTGGTCCTCATTTTCGCGTTTCTCCCGGTGTTGTACTCGCTCATATAGAATCTCTGCTCGAGCAAAACAGCGATTCCACGCTTCGACTTTCGAAAGCAGTGAAAACAGAAAATCGACTGGGTCCCCAAGTAAATGAAATACCATTAGGAATCTGCCTTTTCCAATGGGCGCAAACTGCAGATTGGCGAGAAGAAATATAACGGGCAGAAGCCATGTCGTCAATCGAGGTCCAATGTCGTCGTAGGGAATAGTTTCTGACCCACATTCTGCGTAACAAGCTGCCAATGTCAGGACTGGGTCATTGATCGTCGCCGGTACCGTATAGAAGACACTGGTATCGTTTTCCATCGAGAGGTTCTCGCCCAGTTTCTTTCTCATTCGGTCAAGACATCGCTTTCTATGGAAACCCCATGCCTCTACAAGAGGTAAAAGAGCAAAGGCAACGAACAACAGCAAGCGTCTGCCCCGTCCAAGATTTGGAAGACGTAACCAGGACATGTTCAAAGTGTTGAGAGAAAGACGAAAACCAGAGACAGACTGAAAGTCGGGAATTTATGGGCAAACTCAAGTGATCATTGATGTCTCAGAAGGCAAAACTCGGGACGCAAGGCTGAGGGCGTAAGGCAGACCCGGTCTGGGTATTAGCTAAACAAAAGTTTCGACATCCAATAATTAAGACACGTGGCATTTACATCTTCGCAAGAGAACCTTTTTTTGTTCAGAAAGGCGTGTTTTTAAATTCCGTAATTGAATCCCATCATTGCACGGCATACGAGAAGTGACACCAGCTGAAAATATTCGCGCTGTGGCTGATGTGTCACACCACATTCTCTCCAACCGAGTGCGAGTACATTTCAGTCTCTAAGCGCTTTCTCATGCTCAACGAGCTGGCAAGGAGTTTCCAATCGGCCACGTTGAATAGGTTCAGACATTGAAGTTGGAAAAGACCTGCAAAACCTTCAATGTGAGCTGAGAGCAGTCGAGCCTGGCATCTTAATATCATGCTTTTAATCAGAGACGTCATCATTTTATGGGCAATTGAGAAAAGAATCGCGATATCGACCATTCGAAGAGAGCGACGAACACTTGAGCGAAGATACAAAGAAGAGACAAGACGAGACGAAAAGTGAGGTTGACATTGATGACCACGTGGAGTGAGCTATGCCCCATTAGGTTTAGGCGGCGGGGCGCAGCTTACTCAGTGTTGGGCGGGCTTCGATTTGTATTTTTGAGGCTCTATTGGAGAGAATGATCGAACCCTAGAAGCTATAAGCAAAGTCGTTTTGTTTGCGTATACTTAGATAATTGTCCTTATCCTCGCATTCCGCCGCCCGCCCTATCAAAAGCCAAGATAAGGTAGCTGGCTATTCCTCTCGTTCGATCATTCGAACACCAACACGCAGAACAGTGACACAATCACCGCTCGAGTAAACAATCCATTAAACTATCATTATTACAATCGACCAAAACGCTGACACGCTGTTTTTGCAAGAGGTTACAAAGACCTGCGATGAGTGGGTATATGAGTGACACGCCAATAATAAGGATCATCCGTCCTGTCCCCTCCGAACTCTAATGGACCTTCCTTCAATATGTCTTCTAACGAGAGAATTTCTAATCAAGCTAAGCCGCATTAACGAAGTGCAGTTCAGACAATATCACCGCCAGCATGAGAGTGAACTGGCTTACGACCAACGCTCCCGCTGTGCCTGTGGCCGTGAACTCCATCGTCAGCGACGGCGGCATTGGTGCTGTGGCCGCCGAGGATGCCACCATTGTGGCTACCAACGCCATCATTCTGGTATCCGATGCCATTGTTGTGGTGCGCAACTCCGTTGTCGTGATTGCTCATTCCATCGTGATTACGTCCATGTAGCATACCTGCTGCTGCAGAGGCAAGTCCCCCGCCGTTGCCGCTGTGCGCAGAAGCGTCGAAGGGAGCACCTCCAGCAGCAAATGACTCAGGATGACCCCATCCAGCTTTGTGTGTGAAGACTGCGTCATGGAAACCGTGGAATGCACCTGCACTGCTAGAGCTGTATGTGAATGGAACACCACGAGCAAGAGGAATGTGGTTGAAGCGGAAGTCCCAAACGCTGGCGTACATCATGCGGTAAGCAGAGAATGCGAAGATGGTGCCGATAATACCACCTGCAACAACATCGTACCAGTTGTGGAACTCATCAATGGTGAGTGCGCCTCCAATAAGAGTGGCACCAAGGATTGGGGCGTAAACCGCAATGAGCTTCCAGAGAGAGGGATGGTAGTTGGCGAACACCTTTAGCTTAGCGTTCAAGTATAGGGACAAGAACACGAAGCCAGCGAATGCAGCAGTGGTGTGACCTGAAGGGAACGACTCGAGACTGTCGCGGATATCCTTGATATCACCAGTGCAGATGTCTGGATGGAAATAAAGATTTTGAACACCGTCTCCTATAGCAAATCCGACAGCGTCGAACATGCGATTGATGTCAGGTTTGCAGACTGCCAAGAAATGAGGACGAAGACCACCGATTAACCACTTCAAGAAGACTTGGAAGACCGCGGCGCCGATAAGGGAGTACAACATCCCAAGAGTTGCATTGTTGATGTCCCAGAAACTGCGCACGCGGATGGCGCAAATCAAGAAGACGGCGAATGGGATGAAGAAGGACATGAGTGCCGAAGCCCAAATTGGAATGATCTCCTTGCGAAGTGGATAGCCAAACTGTGGGTAAACAATCTCGCCATCCCGGAACGTCACTGGGAAAGAGCGTGATGGAGCTGGTGGTGACATGTAGATCTGTCCGTTCTGTTAGTTCGGTCACACTCATGATAATGCCTACTACTACTTACTCCCAAACCAATCGCGCCGAAGATCACCATGGTTAGGATATCCAACCAGGTGCCTTTAATCCATTGACCAAAGGTTGGCTTCGAGTTCAAAGCCTCAGGGTAGGTGCCGTGCTTGCCGCCGCGGCCAGTACCAGCGGCCTTGGTGTGTGCTTTCTTCTCATGGTGGTCATGGGGAGCTGTAGTAGTTGTGGCAGCTCCAGTGCTAGTGGTGGTGTTTGGGTCAACTGCACGAGGGCGACGATTTAAGAAACCCATTCTGAACTATGACTATTCGGATTGTCAGAGACGCGTTCACAATTGGCTCCTCGCTATCAGAGCAAATGAAAAAGAAGATACTCACTTATGTTTGAATTTATGTTTGTCTAGTGAAATACCTGCGCAGTGTTGATGTGTTGTTTGTGAAGGAAGGAAAAGAAGAAAACAAGAAGATTGAGGTCAATCGATCCCAACAAACAGAATGTTCCTGCCCTACAACAAACGTATGACAACCTTAAAATTTAACAGCAAGCAGGAAATTGCACCTGCCTTATATGCAAACAACACACCGCAAAGCAGGAGCCCTCATCACAAACGTTCATCGTCATTCGAAACACGTTCAACAACCGCATACCATGCTAACGTCTCTCCGACCTGCATAAATGTGGCTCGTGATGGCCGATCTTAACTGTATCTTAACTAAAGGTAAATCCAATTAGGCAATTGTGGCGCGTTAGATTATTCGTTGGCGTGAGTTATGTGGTCCCTTCCAAGTTTGTGGCGGAATTAAGCAAGGAATGGTGCGAAACGAAGATGCTTGTTTGCTGCAGCGTGAGGTTCGCAAAAGCTTGGATATGATGTCAAGGGAAATTGAAAAGGCCCGTGATGCGAGTCATGATGAACAAATTTGGTGGATAACCCTATTAAAATTAACCATACCTCAAGCTGAATCGCCGATCTCGCGCTGAAATGCCATGTTCCGCTCTCGTGGACTTTGTGGTGGGATGGCCGGTATTTGGGCTGGTAATAGCCAGACCACCCGATACTTTGTAGAAACGCGATCTTTTTTGACTTAATCTTGAAATCCAGTTTGAAAATGATTATATCATCCATCTCATTCGAAGCTCCACATCCATGGAATATTTAGAAACGTACTTATGCAGCAGTCAATCCGCCACAATGACCAAATTCTCCGCCCATTTCGCGAAAGCAACACACCTCCAATCTACGCCCCTGCAGAATAAATCCGCACTCCAAATCACGCATAAAGTAGCAATTGCAAACCCAGCACCAAACCCAATCTCCTTCTGAAGCATAGTTTCCTTACCTGTGATAGCCCAGAACCAAGGTATGAGCCAAAATCCCAGCATATGAACGACGGGCCCATGCACCAGGTAGAGCGCATAACTGATCTTGCCCAAGTATACGGACACTGGATTGTCGAAGAGAGATCGTAGAGTTGCGGTGCTGGTAGAAGAGGTAGCGTACACGGTGAGGAAGGCTCCTACGCAGTGTGGGAAACGCCAATTCTCGGGCCAATGAGGTGGGCAGAATGTGGAGATGGTGCGGTAGCCCGGTGCGTTGTTTGCTGTTACAATCGTATTAATTAATATCATGTTCGCCTAAGAAAAACCGGAACATGGGACTTACCAAATCCATAATCTGGAGCTGAAAGAAGATACAGACCAGCAGTAAAACATACGAATCTTACAAAGTCTTTCTTTGAGATTTGCAAAGCTCTGCTCTTATCGGCAGTCTCCTCCATTCCACCACACTCAGCAAGTAAAAGCGGCGAAAGCACTTCCTCCGCTCCCTCATCTTGCATCAGCTTCATCTGCGCGAGAAAAGAGCCTGCGAAGAAGAGCCAGCCTTCCCAGAAATTTGTGTAATGGCAGTAGACAATGCATGAGAGGAGTAGACCGAGTCTTATCCTCGGTGGCGTCCTGGCAAAGCCAACAAGTGCCATGAACAGAATCATACTACATCGAAACTCCACAGGTAGGGTCCAAAGATGTGCGTCGTAAGGATGGCCCCCAGAGTTCCAGATTTGCAGCCAGCTCCACGTGCAATTGACCCAGTCTCTCAATTGAACAATAAATGGTTCCGTCCTAAACATAGGTGGTTCCGGCTCCATGAACCCCGGCATATCATCGGAATTGATAGAGGCATGTCCTCTATCGTACAATCCAGCACTGACGCACAGCATGACTATGAATGTCGAAGCAACTCCTGGTAGAAACAATCGTGCTGCTCGGCGGAATGTAGCAGACGATAGTCGTTGAAGACATGCAGATGCAGACTGGTTGTGTATAGCACGAAGTGGTCCCCATGAGAGTGCATATCCTGATATTATGAAGAAGAGAGCTACCATCGCTGGGCCAGCTGTAAGTAGGTGTAGAATTGGCAGCTGTATAAGATAGCGATTATCTGGATTAGCCCCGAAGCCGACCTGGATATTCGGATGCGTCGCCGAAGCAAAATGGCGTATGTATACGAAGAAGGCTGCAAGTCCTCTCATGCCGTCTAACCACGCCGTACGGGATACTCGCTCATTCTTTGATTTATTTCGTGATTGGAGAAAGCTAGGCATCAGGAACGAGCCATTGCTGATCTTTGAAGCGCGGAACATTCTATCTGGAAGATGGATGACTTGTCTGAGAAGTGAAAGGGTCATCAGAGTGGACAAGGGTGGTGAAACTGTCTTCTCGGATTCAAGAAAAGGTTGCGTCTCTGAGATGGGACTGCTAGAGACCATTTTGAATCTGTAACGCAGCATGTCCTTTGCATCAGTATTGAAGGAAATGAAAAATTTGAAGGAGTTTCAGAAGAGTATGAAGCGAGAATCATGAACGATAAGAAAGTTCGCGTCGCGTCAATTCTGGTCATTCTTGGAGGAACGTATTCGGAATGCATCCAATAGTCTTAGAATGTGGCGGTCTTGGAAGGCTCGCGCTTCTCAGCTCAGAGAAACTCAACTCCCACTGCAGCTTTATCATGTCTATTGCTGAGGCCCTATATCGTTAATGTTCAAAGAAAAGAATCGAGCACACAGCACACGAAAGTGCTGCAGACATAGTACCGCTCGATAACCGAACAAATCAGCGAACAAAAGAAAAGTATCTCGCAGCAATGTATCTCGCAGCAATGTATTTTGCTGTATGTCAACGTTAAGCAACATGGATTCAGATACTTCTGCTTCAATTCTCAAAGCCATATGCCCGCTTGGTAAGTTTGACTTTGAAATCATACTGCTGAATTGCTGGAATGGTAGATTCCTAAATACGGAGATAGGGAACCTCTGGGCTGGGCGTGTATGTGTACAGTTTCGATACAGAGAAGTAACAAGAGGTGAACCTTGATGGACAAGAAAGATGGAAAGGGATCCTGACGTGTGGCGGACCTGACAGGTGGGCATGACTCGCGGACCAATTTTACCTAAGCTAAGTCATCAATTGTTCAATTTGCTCGTTACAGCTTTATACTCCTCTACAAAATCATTACTGCATTGAAGTTTGTTGATTTTTCTCGCTGTGCAATTTGGGCCAATCCATCCGGCAATTATGAATTGCTATCAGATCGGAAAGCTGTTCTCCACAACTAACAATGGTAGGGCGTACCAATGGAAGCGTATTAAATACCTTATAGCCCGACGTAGTTGTCTCTACTTCCAATTGACTTATACCTCTATCTCATATTATAATAATGCATCACGAAATAGTAGCAATCGAAGGCCTTCACTCGCCCATTCCCACGTTCGATGTGTCCGAACCTCACACATCAAACCAGACAATCCATCACAATACCAGCCCTTCCGAGCTCCACACCCGCATAAAAGATGCCACAATCATAATAACTACAACCATAAAGCTTGATGCAACAACCTTATCTGTGGCTTTAACACCCAAACTACAATTGATAGCAGTGATGGCATCTGGAACAGACTGCGTAGATTTTGAAGCCGCTAAGAAACGAGGTATAGCTATTTGCAACTGTCCACATGCGCCAACAGATGTTGTTAGTGAGCACGCGATCGGATTATATTTTGCTGCGCGAAGGAAGACGGTGCTTATGCATGGGATGACTATTGCTGAGCCAAGTAAGTGGAAAGCTAGGGGAAGTCTTGCGAGTTATTTGAGGGATCCCACTGGATATGCACCCATGAGCTGTCAGGATGAGACATGTGGGATTATCGGGTATGGTGCATTGGGTATGCTCCATAAACCTATGAACTTTTGCCTAGAATATGGGGTTAACGTATCACTAGGTAAAGGTATTGAGCAGATAGCCAAAGCACTGGGGATGAAGGTCCTCATAGCAGCAAGAAAAAATGCGGAGCCGTCAGCAGCCACTAAAGACACCTTCCCACAACGCACTGCCTTCACGGAGGTTCTGCGACGAAGTTCAGTATTGTACTATGCCTTCCACGGACACCGGAATCTCTAAATCTCATCTCGACAAAAGAAATCAAACTAATGTCTCCCCACGCTGTTCTCATAAACGTTTCTCGTGGGCTCATAGTCAACGAAAATGCCCTTCTGACAGCCCTGAAAGAAGGCCAAATTGCAGGAGCGGCGACTGATGTCTTCGATGTTGAGCCCGTCGGCGGCGCGAAAGACAGTGTGCTCCTAGGATCGGAAGCCAGAGACCTGAATCTGACACTCACGCCGCACGTCGCTTGGTTTGGTGAGCGGACGAAAGATAATCTCAGAAGGATTTTGAAAGGAAATGTAGAGGGATTTATAAATGGAAACCGGCAGCATTCGTTAACATGAAGTAGATTAGAAAGGTCCCAAAATCTGAATTAAGACAAAACAGTAGAAAATGTCCCTATTTTGTCGATTTCGCCCAATCCTCCCTCTTGAACTCCAAATCAACACTATCAACCCACACTCCCCCAATCTCAAACGTCTTCTCCCTCGTCCCAGTAACCACAAACCCAAACTTCTTCAAAATGGCAATACTAGCTTCATTCCTCGGATCCGCATCCGCGGTAATACTCTCGTACCCCAATTCATCGAAATAGTACGGCAGAAGAGCGTTTAAAGCTTCGGACACAATGCCCTTTCTCCAATACTCCCTCGCAATCGTGAAACCGATCTCATTACCGGACCATATTCCAATTTTACCAATCGCGTTATTTGAGGATTGGTCGACAATTATAAAATCTGTTATGCCGTTTTGGGGTGAGGCGATCATTTTTGATATCCAGGTTTCTGTATCTGAGATTGATTTATGGGGTAGCGTTGACCTGAAATTCATGAGAAATTGTGTCTTGTAGATGTTGTTATTGGATTCAGTGATACCAGTATCGCATTACTTCGGCGTCGCTGAAAGCAATGAAAAGACCGATTTCCTCACCTGGTCTGGTTCCGCGGAGGAGAAGTCTAGAGGTTTGTATTGTTTTCTGAGATGGGGTTATCGTGTCTGCCATTGAATCGTGCTTCTATAATGTGGTTGAGAAAGAGATGTATTAATTCGCTCAATCAATGCGATAGTGATTCAGTCTTCATACAAGTACACCGGAGACATAACATCGGAAATACACAATCTGTAGCACACGCTTTCCTTATTCATATCATCGTAAAATTGTCTTGCGGTGTCTCTAGGTGGTCATGTTGCATTTGTGCATAGGCGCAGTGTGGCAGTGCAGGTGTCCCAAAAAGGCAATTATATGCTAACTCATAGGGATGCTGTAATTCTTTTTGAAGCTTTCTGGCGATGAGAAAGCCTTCCAAACAAAGTCTCGAAGGTGGTGTTTCCAGTCTCTTACTGACAACCAACTTAATTATGTTTTATTCATTCGAGCGGTGAATCTTTCCCAGCTTCATTGTATGCATTAGACCAACAGAACAACAAGAGGAATATGACAGCGTATTAGATCAATACGAAGCGGCAAGAGGACCGCAATAGTTCAATAAAATTTCGAATTTGGCGAAAGCCTTGAACTCTAAATGAAAAGCAATATTTTCTGATGTTGAAGCTCGACAGCTGTACTTGTCCGCGTTTCCTTACTCCAAGGCGCTGGAAGTATACCAGTAATGTGCTGTCATGGTCAACATCCTGGCTAAATCTCAGTTGTCTGCCATTGCGCTAACCGCAATTGAAAACCCCTGGGCAGTAATGTCATCTAAATAAGAGTAATACTCTGCACTCCCTCCTCATCACCCCGATCAGGCCAGGCATCATCAGGTATACCCTCAACAGAGGCAAATCCAGCTAATCGGAAATTTTCATCAACAGGTCTAAGCACAGCAGGTACAGAAGAGCCATGCAGCAATGCCAGTACGTCGCCGGGCTCCAGGTTACCCTGTGCTACTCCAATCCAACCGTTTGAAAGTAGGACAGGCTCTTCATTCGGATTATCGTACGCAGTTTTATTGAGCTGAAGAATGAGTACATCAAGTTAAGGAGTCGCGTCCATATAAGAGAGTAACGCGTTCGTATGGGGCCACCCATCGTTGGTGATGAATCCGTCTTCATCGAATTCGCAATGTTCAGGCAGAATGAGGTTACATCCCAAAAGGAGATGCAGAGCTCGTATCAGCGCCGGTATCATCTCGTCATCTACACGCTGTTTGAAAAAGGCTGTAAAAACTTTGATCCATGCCAATTGTCCTCCGGATGGACTTCCAATATTCTGCGCATGCTGAACAAATGTCACAGTCCATGCTACGAGCTCTATAACTTTTGGTATTTCCAGCCCCATTGATCTATACTTCCTGTCAAACACAGGCGACCATGGGGCCACCACTTTCGGTACCTTCGTCCCAAATGCCCGCATTGTTCGGTGTATAACACCCTTGATCCTTAGTTGTGAACCACTTCGCTGGGGCTCAAAGTTGGTTCGAAATTGACGTGACTCAAGTTGCCCCAGCCTCCAATAGTTACCGCTAATACGATACTGTGTCCAAGCAGGGGCCCAAGAAGGGTAAGCGTTGGTCTGCAGTGAGGCCGAAAACGTGTAAATAGGCGCAAGGGAATCAGAAGCCTCGATGGCACTAAATGTAACATCCTCGTCTATCTGCCTTAGAGATTTTTGATAGTCTGGCTCTGGTAGGCTAAGACCTAAACCTTGAAGTAATGAGTAAAGGCCATAGACCTGATCCTTGGGATCGGAGGCAGAACAGTGATTGGCGTTATTGAACATTTCAAGCAGAATACGCAACTCTAAAGGGTCTGATGAGCTACCAATTGTGTCCGTGGCATAGATCCTGTATGTCTCTCTAACTGCATCGGTATTTACTATATTCATCGCATCAAAGCTCAAATTATAATTCAGCGTCATACGGAAGACGAAAATATCCCGGCGGACAGATTCACTGCCGTAGATAACCTCAAGCTTTGAAGCCATCAACAATTCCTGGAACGTCCAGATCCGTCGGAACCACTCATGCGCCGTCAAGGAAGACTCATAGCTGGTCGATAGCCTGCGCTGTCCTGGGTTTGATAAACCTTGAGCTAATAGTCTCAAAGCATATTTTAAGCTTACCTGCGATTTTCTTAATCAGCTTGTTGAGATGTTGAGATTGGTATAGCCAGCGCGCATGTCGTACTAATTTCGCAGCTCCTCGATCGCCCGATCCGAGCCATACGAGAACTTTGCGTGCCAAGCGATACACTCGCCCCATCAGCCCAATTTGATGGCCACGCTCGGAGAGAGAGGTTTGGTCTATGCAGACAGCGTCTACCTATAGGGTCCTGACCTTCGATCTTTGGCGAAGATGTCGCAAGGCTGATAGTCGGAGTGACAAGTGTTGTTCTCCCACTGCAGAGTATGGGCTGGTCGCCCACTTTCGCACCCCAAACGTAAGACAGTGCTTCATATCTGTGAAGTCTAGAGGCAGAGTCCAGAGGCGCTTCAACGAGAGAACAGAAGATGCTGGATTCAAAGTCTTTCGATGGCTCCAGCCTCAGAAGTCGAATGTTCTTCCCAGGGGAGATGGGCTGGTATTGGTAGAAGTTATCTGTTGAAGTCGCCATTCTTCAAGACGAAAGAAACGAACTGTGGAGTAAAATTGAGAATGAGGGAACCAAAGCAGAGAAGCGGAGGATTGGATCTCATAAAGCACCTCATGAGTTGTCAACGGGGCTGAGACTCTGGCCAAGAACGAGGCTTACGGCAAGGCGTCAACATCCTGACCGCTGCCATCTCAGAAACTAGGTAATTAAAGCATGATTCCATTTTCGAAGAGAGGTAAGCCTATCCACGAAATTGCATTTGAAATAAGAATGTTGCTGCAAGAATCGTTGGTTGGTGTTGTGAAGTTAGTTCTTCCCATCAGGAGCACAAAAGAAAAGCGGAGCAGTCACAAGCTCGCCAATCATTTCCGCTGCGCCACACTTCCGTCATTGCTTTATGTTCAGTGCTCTCGCCTTCAGTGCAGACAAAACCAAACTCTCACATAATAGTTCTCTCACTTCCCCACTATACACAACACAACCATATACAAGAAAGAATCAAAATGTGCGACGGACCTGATCTCTTTCTCTGCATTCTCTCCATCTTTTTCCCACCCATCGGCGGTATGTACGCTGCGAAAGTATACTCTAGGCAGCCGGGAAATGCTAACAACAATATCACAGTATGGGTAAAACGAGGAATATGCAGCGCAGATGGTCTAATAAACATTGCACTCTGTTGCTTGGGATTCCTACCAGGTCTAATACATTCTTGGGTACGCCTTTACCGTACATATTACTTCAGTAAAGAAGTTATCGCTACTAACAGAGTACGTAGTATATAATTTCAGCATATCCTGACCCAGGGTACGAGGCTGTGCCACAAGATTCAGAAGGACGAGCGCATGTAGTATACTACTACGGCTCTGTGGGCCCCTCACCAAACGCACAGTTCCATGGACAACAGGCAGGGACGGCAAATGCGTTCAGTGCACAAGGAGCGCCTAAAGGAGCGCAGAAGAGCAAGAAGAGCCTTAAGCCAACGCCATCTGCTGCACCAGCGAATACAGGGAGTGGAGAGGGAAGCAGCGCAAATCCAGATATGCCACCACCAACTTATGCGGATGCTGTGATGGCGGACAATAAGGTCCAGGATAGGAGTTGAGCTGCTGAGTTCTGCGAGGGCTTGTGTGGGAAGGATGCTTTGGAGTTCTGTTGTTGATATTTGGTATTCCAGGCGTTCCGGAGGGTTGTAATGGTGGATAGGCTGATATGAGTTTCACGGTATGCCCATTTTGATATCAAATAGGCCCTAGACCTTCCTACGGGCAACCTCTCCACAACTCTAAATCACACTATATCTTCTCTCTCCGTATCACCGCTTGTCATCAAAGTAGGAACATCATAAGTCCATTTTGCACAACGCTTCACCCCGGATTGAATGTACATCATCTGGGAAGACAAGCAAGGGAACAAACAACAGTGGGTAACAGTGGTTCCCCAATCTTGGAGTTTGTTGTTGTACATGATGGGCTTAACGGTGGTTTGGGCCTTCCTTCCTAATTGGGTTTCCCATCAACGAGAGCGCGAAAGCTTACGCTCGTTCGCTCTTTCTAAACATAACTGCATGCAAATCTAGTATCCAAAGCCGCAACCAAAGACCAGAGCATAATAATACCACAAAATAACATCACGATTCGAATTCTATCTACGCCACTGCTCGAAGCGCAATAATTATAATATCAAACTGCTTTCTCAGCCCTCCAATTTTTTTACAACAAAATCCCGATTACACACTCAACAATGCCAATACCACCAGATCTGAGACTCGCAGACCAGGAGCACTACAAAGCGTGGTACGAACATACCCACAGACAAAATGCCGAATGGAATGCTCTTGCAAAGAAGGTGTTCGACATTTGCGGGTGCGATATTTGCCTCTACCGTCGCGAGCAGAGCAACGAGAACTTTCAAATAGCGCGTGAAGCGGATCGCTTATTGTTGAAGAGGTTAGTGGATCGAGCTGTCGCGGTAATGCGAACGATGACTGATGAGGATGTACAGCAAGCAAAAGAACATCGAAAACAGAAAACACTTGCAACAGAAGAGGTAAGTGATCCGTTCCGTAGTGATATCATATCGGGTCGTTCAAATATTAATCTGTGGGGAAATAGTGATAGAAGCAAGGCTGAGAATGAGGCTTCAAGTGGGACGCGCAAAAGGATTGATGAAGATCACAGCGAGAGCGATACCGACTTGGTGATTTCCTCATTCAAGTGTGTCAAGGCTCGGAATCAAGGACGAACGGCCAACGCTGCGTGGGGTGAAGAAAACATTCAAATGGTTCCAGAAGAATTTGGGAACAGAGGTGCGATCGAGGGATGTAACAGGCAGTGTTCGCAACTACCAAGCGATATCAGGACCCCAGATGACATGGCTCAAGACACTCTGGACGAGCAGCAATCTTTTGCCAAACAGAGGTCAGGTGAGTTTCCTTTAGCAATGAGCACATTTACTCATTACAGGATACGAGTCAACCGCTGGAGCTGAAGATCTTGATGTGGAAACCGTGAAAATTCTACAGGAGTTCCAATAGAGAAAAGACTCAACGCTTACTGTATCAAGGTCTTCTATGCTCGGCCCCGGCTGGAGAACATTCAATTATTAGTCAATGATCTGCAACCCTCCGCATTTGAAACCTCCATTAACATTCGCAGATGATTTCCTTGCTGATCTCGAACGTGAACTCAATAACTACTCCACACCAAAAATCTCCGCGTGCACGAACCAGCAATCCGATCTCTTTCCAATACACACAAACGCAAGCAATAAAGAACGACCAGACCTATTTGCAGGGCGAGCCATCGGGACCGGAGCAACGAGTGCACGACTCACGTCACCTGGCGAATCGAGTTCTACCCTCTTGGATAACTTTGGATCATCCAGCGAAGACTCATACGAACCTCCTGTTTTGATAAAAGCGCCGACAGAGACACCACCAGCGGAACAACACAAGACTCAGAGGTCGCCAAGGAAGCAGGCTGTGGAATGGTTTTGAAGATTTTGCAGAGCGATTTGCATTGCAGATGCGGGCAGTGGTCGAAGGTGTGAAGTGTGCGTGGATTAATGCTTTGTTTGTTGCACAGTGTACTACGAATTTGTTGCCTTGGATTGTCTCAAAATCCTGGAATATACGGCTTCCCTCTGGTCGAAACGATGCTACACACCTGTTATGTTCTGGAAATAAAAATTGAGGAATGACAAATGCTGTCACTTCTTCAGATTTGCAGATGATGCTATCAGTGGCAGACACCAGACTGATTACAGCATCTCCGCCATTGCTCGTCCGCCGTGCTTGATCCGGACCTAGTCATCCAAGGCTGTCCACGTGATTATTGGTCATACTGGAGACTTTTCGGACACTTTTTCTTCTTACTAATGTTGCTGTGGTGCGGTGAGATGTTGGACACGATCGGCCGACCCAAAATCATACCGTCGTATGGATCTGTATAAATTCAGTGGTATCCTGTTATAATTATTCTGTACTATCTAACAGTTCATTCAAAACAATCTTTTACTACCAATCCTAATTTTATCATCGAAGCATCTTCTTCAGCTTGAACATGGTCAGGATTGCTGTTGCTGGAGGGACCGGAGGTAGGCTCTTATCACTACTTGTCAACATAAAATCTGAAAAATAACTCATCTTCTTTAGAGGTCGCACGAGAGATTATCGATGTCCTTCTTCAGAAAGGCCATCAGATTTTGATCATCTCACGAAAAGTACTTAACACAACAGTCCGCTCTTCTGAAGCCTTGATTAACGACAATGCTAGGCTCCTAAAGAAGATGATCCTTTCGTCTCTAAAGCCCAATGGGCTATCTCAGACTACCAAGATAAAGACGAGCTTATCAAAATCTTGACTGGTACTCACACGTTTCTGTCCTTCATCGATGTCGTAAATGGAGATAAGGACTGCGTGTCCCAGAAGAACATGATTAATGCTTCAATCGAAGCGGGTGTGAAGCGTTTCGCCCCTAGTGAATGGTCGTCGTAAGATCTTCCTAATTTACCAGATGATTTAAAAAGGCGTTCACTAACGACAGTACAGCTCATCGACGGATGGTATATCATGGTATGACGGTAAAGCCACAATACGCGAGTATTTGAGGGAGATCAAACAACCTAAGAAGGTATTCACCATTTCGTTTGTGTCAGCTGCCCGGATTGCACACTAACCCTTCGCTGTAGGTCCTTGAGTACACTCTGTTTCAGCCAGGTCTTTTCCTCAATTACTTTGGTCATCCTCACAAGACCACCAAGTACCTGACTACATTTCCCTTGCACATCGATTTCGAAACTTGCAGAGCATTCGTTCTAGAAGGCAATGCGCCTGATATATCAACTTTGACCACGGTGGAAGATGTTGCCGGTGCTGTTGCATCGTCCGTCGAGTATGAGGGAGAATGGCCTATAGTCACGGGTATACAGGGTGAGAATATTTCCACGGCTAATATCATCGCTCTTGGGGAGAAGATCAGAGGTGAGCACCCATTCTAATCAGAATTAAATTTATCCAAGAATCACTCCACTAATCCGTTCAGGTCGGCCGTTTCAAGTTGAGAAAGTCGCGCTTGCAGACGCTGAAGCTGGCAAACTGAACACGTCCTGGCTTCCTACCTCCACTCATGCAAGTATTCCTCTGGATCAAGTCGAGGGGACGGTCACTGCTATTCTCAGTAGTACTTTAGTCGCCATCTCGAGAGGCTCGTGGGCTGTGTCGGATGAGTGGAATAAGATTTTTCCTGACCAGAAACTGACTGGTGCTGAGGAGTTTTTGACCAAGGTGTGGAAGGGGAAGCCGTGAATGGGTCAGAAAACGAGAAACTCGGAAATTGGGTATAATCTGATATCCCGGAGTATTTGGAGCATATTACGATGTAGAAAATGTCAGAGTGGGCTTTTCCTGCTCCCGAAAAAAATAATAGGAGTGAGTCGACTTCCGATAGTTGTGCACTTAGCAAGGACATAACACCAACTTGAGACTTGTGTAGAGTCAATTCGGCGTCGGCGATTAACGCATTTCGTACATTTAAGGCAGATTTCTCGAGGAAGTGATGTCACGAAAATCCCTATAGCAGAGACATTAATGTACATCTCGCGTCATATCCGACCATCCCAATACATGGCGATCCTAGCGTCAACATTTAATATGAAACCAATTCTTCCATGTCCCGATTTAGAAGCAAACCTCATGAAATCATGCTGATGAATGGACGAGCTTGAAATGTTGAGCGTCTAAGGCCTAGCGAGAGAGTTTGCGAAATGTTGTATTAAGTTAATTGATTAAAGGTTAGTAGACATTATAACAAGAACCTCATTGCGAAAACACCTTGATAGAATTAATAAGCCAGTACGCCTCCTTGAATTCATTCGGATTCCAAGCGACCCAATCTTGACATTGGCCTTTGCTTGCACAGGAGCCCGTTTTCCAAACAGCGTCAGCGGCTGCCCAGTTGCCGCAGAAAGCGGTATTGACTATCTGGACATCTCTGTCAGCTACGGTCATGAGAGGACAGAAACGAAAACTCACAAGGTTCATCTTTCCAAAGAAGTTCTGGAATTGACAACCTACCCAGTTCGCGACTGGTGGACCCCACCCTTCTGGACGCGGTTGCGCTGATCGAGCGTTAAGTGGAGAAGTTCCCGCTGTCCAATGCCAAACTTTGATAGTGTCGTTCGTCCATAGCATGGCATAGACACCACCGCCCGCTTGATTGAACCCAGCACCCCATCCAGCGGGCGAAGTATTAAAAACACCACACCCAATATCTCCATTATTCTCACCGCAGTCGTTTCGCCCGGTTCGCGCTCCAGTCTCGCCTTCAGGGCCTTTTGCTGGTGCACACCCAGGCTTACTATGTATAGTAATCTGATTTTGCGGCATTTCATTCACACCTTCGATAATATCTATTTCACCGTCTATAGGCCAAGTCGGTCCAACAAGCCAGAAAGATGGCCAGACTCCACACTTGTTGACTGGTATGTGGTCAAAGTCTCCGATGATCAGTGTTCCTGCATTGTATTGTTTGTTGGTTTGAAGGCGAACGCTTTTTCGTCCGCCAGGGCCACCATTGGCAGGTGTAGGAATGCTTGAATCCACCCAGGTGTTGCTGTCGACATCGAGGCGGAGCTTGCCATTTTGGTTTTTGATAAGTCCCTGCGCCAAGGCGTCGTCTTTGCTCAGGTAATTTACGTATTCCGAATTTGTGGCATGCTGTAGCCAATTTCGTTAACACGACCTGGATGATGATCAAGTTGGATTAGAGAGACTTACAGTATCTACTCGCATTAACTGTTGCCATGTATTGACGTCAATGGTATCTTGCAGCACCCAAGCACGGACTGATAGTGAGACATTGCTGAACAGTATTGTGGCGAGTATCAGAAAATATGACGGAATTGCCATTGTGTCCCGCAATACGTTAGAGCTCGATGGAACAAGGATGAGTGTACAGCTTGCTCAGGGGAGCAGGCAGTATTAAGGATTAGAAAGGTTAAAAGACAGGCAGAATCTCTAGCATGCTGAGGTCGCGCGGCAAAGTAATGATAGCTCTAGAAAGAATAACAAGATAATGAGAGGCAGCCACAAGGGTATGTTGTCCAGGTCTTAAAATGGCAAAGAAGGCGATCAAACGACTGATGGGTACAAGGGACCCTATGGGCGTATCGCTGACCATTGAATTTAGCATCGCTTGTCCCAGTCGTTACTAGAAAGGTAAAATGAACGAACTATCAGGGTGGTTGAGACCCTAGAGGTCATTCTGCAGAATCAGCGACCATTACGTGAGAGGTGTTCTTGCCTACAAAACAGGTGGGCAGGGGTTGAACTGATATCATTCTGATCGGGACCGGTCATTCGACAGCATTAGAACCGTGCATTGAAACAGTTGTTTAACAAGTAGTGGTGTAGAGTGTTGAACATGAAGCTATGGCCACTGAACTGATATAAGGGGTGTAGCTTCAGCAAATAATGTTGGATGATTCATCTTAACTACCATTAAACTATTGCGGAAGGTGACTGCGGCGACGCGAGAAGCTTGAAACATGTTTCTAGAATCCTCGCATAGTCAAATCATGCTCTGATCTCCGTTGGTGTGGATTGGTCGAAGCTTGGATTTTGGAGATGGCGAGAGGACTTAAATCCTTGATTAAATTACCGAGGCATAGAGTAGGCCTGCAGGTATTAAGAACTCGGAGACACATCCGAATGTAGTTTTGGTGCGTCAAGTATTATTCCATTGAAAGTCTTGACTTCTCCATTTATCGGTGGACGAGGATACGTTCGGACTTGCAACCGCCTACGGCCTGAACAATCACAACAATGATTTTCTGCTGGAAAGGCCCAGGAGTTCTAACCGTCCAAATGCACTTCGGTTCCAATGATGATTCGTCCTTTTCAGCTGGGAAAGCAGCACGTTACATCGTCGCATGCTCGGGCTCTTGTGATCTATGGTCCAGTCGCACCGCGCCAGCAGTGGGAGCCAGCAGTAGGAGGCATGTCAAACAAGCCATGCGACTTGCGCACATGGCAATTGAGCTAGTGTACCAATAGTCCAAATTCGCAGCATAGTTAATGCTACGCAAGACTTGCATTTTGAGAGCTGCTGATACAAAATCGATGTCCTTGACTCAGCTCCTATCGTCGTGCTATCCTTGTCAGAGGCGTGAGTTGGAGATATATATTGTCGACCTTTACCACGCAAGCCCAAGATATCGTGTATCCTCAAAGCTCATCGACGCTCAGATGAGTGTGATTTCCCTGAAAGAAGCATTTTTGTGGTGGGTTTCTGTTCGTGTGTTGTTGAACTTGACGTGTTGTCTATAGCTTAGTAAAGATAGATTCACGATACCAAGGCGCTCAAAAGTGTCTGAAGTTGATCCTGCAGGTTTAAGAATCAAGAGCGACATACTCTCTCCATCCTCCTGTAATGGAAAAAGAGCTACTTTCTCGCGTTCGGAGCTCCCAGCTGTACTACCAACCCTCAATTCATCATCTGGTCTACATTCGAATTTCCCAGTACCAATATGAAGAGAATAATGCGTCAATAGCTTATATCGTGGCGTGTAAATGAGTTCAGCTGTAATGACTATGCCACGTAATTGGATATGAGCAGATTTGACGGCGCCAAACTCATCCGCAGAAGCTAGATCGCAATGGAAGTCTACAAACTCCGCAACATCGGTAGTTTTGTTCTCAAAGGTGACCCAGTATACTCTTGCGTCGATAGCGGCCCAGGTCCAGGAAGGAGCTCGGTAGACTTCGGGCCGTTGAACAACATCGCTGTTACTAACACTCAAAGAAAGTCCAAAAAGAACCTCATTCTCCCATATGCCCGCCAAATATCGGCCGCCGATAAGTGATCTTAGGCTCCTTACGAGTCCGGAAAAGGCGGGTAGTTTGTCAGAAGAGAACGTCAAATGCCGCTGCGTATAAGAAGTAACAAGTGTGGCCCAGGCATCACTCCAGTAGGGTTTAGGTCGAATATTTCCCTCCTGACTCCAAAGACCAATCTTCAACAATGCTAACGAGTGTTTTGGTGCAGTCGCTTGACTGTCCTGGAGCGCGATCGGAACATTTCCACATTCACATCGAAAACAGGTGTTGCACTCCCACACAAGCTCATTGGAAGTGAATTGGACAACCCGAGACGCAAGATAATACTCCTGTAAGGCCCAAGCTCGTTTTTGTAGGGGTTCTAGAACGGACTGAATGCCTTCAGGATCTCCGAAAGTGAGAAGTTCCGCGTGGTGGTTTCTATGTTCAAGCGACTCTCTCACATATACGTTTTCATACTTTGTAGGTACAAGTGAACTCAGATGCGACGGGGATGCACGGCGGAAGAGTCCTGTTGTCGCATTGAGGATGCTGTGGCAGCAATGGTAAGGTAGGAGCTGCCGTAAATCATAGACATCTCGCCAGACTGCGTTTTCCAGTCCTGAGCATCACCTTGAATTATACACAAAGAATCGATCCAAAGGTATCGAATATTCAGATGCCGAGTGACTAAGATTGCTTCTCGGAAAGTCAATGGCAACTCGTCCCACGGTATCAGTTCTTTCCATTTACTGATGGTGGCTGCAGTTGATGTTAAAGGCTGAAAGGTTCCCCAGCAATGACTAAGGCAGATGTATTTGTCTACCTCCCTTTCGGATTCATAGAGATGAACATCACCACCACCAAGACCAACATCCAAACCTCGAAGTGGAAGTCGAGCGGCGAGGCCAGGTTGACACAGAGCATGGTTCGTCTCGCATTCGAGGATCCACGCTTTCAGCACGTCCATGGTGCTAGCTGCAGATGTATCCCCTGCTATGGAGTGAGCAAGAGGCACGCCATTCACTTTGGCTATGTGCTGTATCTATCATAAGCAGAAATCAATATTTGGATAATAGCTGATACTTCCATGATTTTTTTGAAAGCCGAATGCTGAAGAGGTTGGTTGGAATTGCTATTCTTCGTGTTAAATTAGGTGATTATGCCAATTTGCTCTAATGGTCAATAAGTCTATTATTCTTAGAAGCTTGCGTATAGTTATCTAATTCCGATATAGCAAATTCAAACCTCCCTTATCTGGCCATCAAAAAACTCAAAGGAATAAGAGATAGACATATGCATACCATCTGTAGTGAACGTCTCTAAGCAGCGCCTCCTTTCATCATCATCCATCAAGGTAATTGAAAAAGGAGATTGAGCTTGCAATGTAGGTCTCGCCATACATCTCTTGGATGGAACGTTATGGGTGGACCAATTCGGAAAGACTGTAAGTATGGCTTGGTGTACTATCATGCAACATGCACAGTCTTTATCGAGAAGTGGGAGTATAGGCCGGTATTTGATATCTGGCCACCCACAGCCACCCATTTTTATTCTGGCTCTGCAGTAAAGACAGGATCGTGTATCGGAGTTCGACATTTCAATTAGCCACTGAGATATCAGGATGATTGACCAAATCAGAAGATCCTGTACTTTCAGTCAATATGAAGATACCCTATTGAAGAAAAGCAACACATCTCTTTTTTCATCATGGTTTTACAGCTGGAAGGATGAATTTCCATCATCGGAAATGGGGGCTTGGAGTAGAGAAAGTGGTGCAATTGCCGCGCGTGTACTTAACCCTGTCTGGACCCTGCATATCTTGGGTAAGCTTTCTTAAACTTTCGCAAAGCAGAAACGAAAATGATAACAGCATTTGAAACTGCACAATATGTCAATATCGAAGCGCCAATTGGTGCCAGATGAAGATATCACTCAAAGGAAAAGTAAAAAGCCAAGAGTCGAGGAAAGGGCAGCAGAAAGTCCGGAAGAGATTGCCAATTCAAGACATCTTCAATCCCTCCTCATATTCGAACAAGATGCGCCTAGATTGCTTCAATGTAGGATAAGAATTCCGAAGACCGTATTGACTTTATTCTGATAATTTTTAGCAATTCGTGCATTCAAAGTATTCCTTGAAAGCATAGTCTATCCGACAGATGAAGACGATGTCCCTCATCGACGGGCTATTCTTCGAGAATTCCTCGATTCGCAAACATCACGAAGCAACGATGAAGAGTCTGTATATCTTCCGGATCTTATGCAGATGTGGAGTTTTGCTGCTCAATCTAACAACGACAAACTGCTCTCTGCCTCGAGCGCCATCGTCGCTCTTCTCCTCAAAACTCTTTCCAATCACATCGACTTTCGAGATAGTGGATTGCTGTTATGCAAGACACTTTTGCAACAAACACAGTTGAGACTACTGTCACGTGGTCTGGCGTCACGGAAAGACGCCGAATTCTTGATCTCGCCATGTTTGAGGGTTTTGACTGAAATTGTATCTTTCGATGGCGGAGTATTGGCAAAGTCGTTATACAATAAACGAGACCTGTTGTTGGACATGCAAACCATGGGAAGGAATCTACGCCTGAGAAGAGCACAATCAGAAGACCCAGAGGAGAACCTGAGAAAGCCCTCTGTGAGGACGAATGCTGTTAAATACCTTCTCTCCAACTTCAAGTTTCAAAACGAGACAGCAAAGATGGATATGCTAAAACAATCTAATGTGATGAAGGCATTGATTGACGGAATTGAGCACGACCCACCGCAAATTATTGCAGAAATAGTCTCGAGTTTGCGCCAGTACATTATTCGCGACAAAGCAATTTTGAAAAGAAGCAAGTCTTTCACTTTTACCGAACGCAATCTTTCCAGTCTATGTCGACTATACAGGGTTGAACTTCCGGACATACCAGGGCAAACGGGTCAAAGACCATTAGTCGATCAAGTGCACGATCTGATGCTGGATATCTGTGCTTCGTCAGAAATGGGTATCGTCATTCCTTTTGGATGGTATCCACCTAATCCGGACGACGCCGATGGCCCAGGATCTACTCACCATAAACCTACCATTGACCTTGGGTTGGATTCGCTCGATTGGTATGGGAGTTTTGCAAATGAAATACCCCTCAGAAACAAAACAATTGGAGAATTCATCTACACCCTCCGGCCGCATGCGTACGAAAAGGAACGGCAGCTATTAATGGCCATCTTCAACACCGCCCCTGAACTCGTAGCATTTTTCTTCCACAAGATCGCCCCAAATTTCGTGTTCTCCCCGAAACTTACATCTACATGGGTTGGATATGCAGCATTTGTCTTCTCCACAGTGCAGCTACTTGTACCTAAACTCTACAATCGCTTGAGACATCTACCTCCGCCTATTGGGATCGTAATCGAAAGCATTCTTCCATTGCCGTTAAACCAAAAAGTTCTCCACAACTGTTTGTCAGGTGGTGCCGCAGATCTGGTCAAATTCTTTGCGGTCCGGCTCCTCACGGTCGCCTTTGAGAAGCTCAAAGCTGTTCTGAGGCTATTTCGCGATAACGTCAAAACTCATGGCACTTTGTGGGAACAGGCTTGCAACAAACTCGCGGCAGAATTTATACGCCGCTGCCCCCCTCTGAAGGATGCTACCACTGTTCTTTCAACACTCCACAAATCTCCAAAGAACAATTGTGTGCAACGAGAGGAAACAGCTAGGCTAATTTCCATGTATTACGACGTCACACCTCAAGCTGCCTTGGACCAAAAGTTTGACATTTCAGTCTCTCTGGCAAACTCGTTGAAATCGCTAGATAACTTAGAAGAGTCGAGCGAAGATAGGGAGCTGAATATTTTGGAACTAAGCCACCTCGTCAAAGTTGCTCGTTGGTCACCTTCAATGAATTGGTGGAACAAAGCAAAGGGTCACCAATTCTCGCCTTTCATGTCCCTTCTACGATTGGTGATTGATCCCGAAGACGAACCGCAAGATATCAAATTGCTGCTAGAGTCTATGATGCGCGAGAATGGTGCGTTGCAAAATGACACAGCTATTCCAGCACTTGATTGTCTCATCGTCAGTTTGAAGAGTGTTGGTGGTACCAAGGCTGCCGACGCGGTGTTTGAGTTTCTTGATGACTGCTTCCACCACTTCCTGCTGAAACCTATCAAATACGAAGACGATCACGCTTCTCTTTGTAGCGTCAAGTCGCATAACTGTCACCAAGATGCGCCAGCTAGTCTTTTGTGGCATACCATTGTAGAGCAATGGCAATTTGTGGAAAAGACCCGCAACGAATCCATGCGGGATATCGCGAAATGGATCTCAAAGTTCAGCTGCTTAGTCCTCGTAGCAGGAGAGACACCAGTCGCTGCTGAGTGCACGCAAATCAACAACTCTGACGCCGATAGAGTTCTTGCTAATGCTTTGCAAGAACTTAGTTCTACGGAAAGAGAAGCGCTAGCTGAAATCTTGCGACATTATTCTGAAGAGGTTGTAGGCGTTCGTGGTACAGAGGCTTCTCGTCCTGGAAAGCAGAATGGACTGACCTCCGAGCCTTTCACCCATCCTTCCGACCGCGCGTTATCACTTACTTCGGACGCGCCCACTTTTGACATCTCAGCATTTGCGCCAACTGCCGAAGACCCCAAACACACAGCTCTCACCTCCTGGACACGAAAGGATGTTCCCTCTATCGTGGACGATGGCGATCTCTCCTCTCTGATTCTCCACCTCACCTCTACCGACCCTTCCGTCCGACGTCAAACCATGAACGCTCTTCAAAATCTCAATACCAAAGTGCAATCGAGTTCCTACGTCGAGCAGCTACAAATGTACATGCTCATCGGCGGACTCATTGAGACAGCATCTCCAATCATCGATAACGGTAACCCTTTTTCTGGTTTGGCGGCAACGTTCGCGGCCAGAACTGTGGGCGTCCTTGCCGATCCGACTCATGTGCTTTATGAAAAGATTTGTGAATATCTGAACCTCGGACCTTCGTGGCGGGTAGGAAAAATGGTAGGCTACTGGACTGATCAAATCATCCTCCATCCTCCATCTGATGACGCAGAAGGCTCTTACTACCGTGAGATTATCTGGTTACTAGAGTGGTTGGAAGATGGCATTCGCAGTGTCGAAGATGTGGAACCATTGAGATGGAATGGTGTCTTCGAGAAGCTCTTTAGCTTGTTCTGCCATGATGCCCTTGAGGGGTATGGATCTACGGGTTCGAAAGTCGTGGAGATGTTCCTTGATAGAGAAGTCTTGGATCATGGCAATAGTTTGCAAGGGAAGATAAGACCGCTTATCTTGCGAATACTGGCTCGGGCTGTCGCTGTCGGCGGCGGTGAGACGCTAGTTACACGAACGGGTGTGTTGGCTTGGCTGGGTATCGTGAAGAGTAAAGGTTGGTTGGGAGGTGTAGAGGGAGATAAGGTCATCGAGCAGATGGAGGGATTTATCTTGGCCTCGTGTGAGGGAAAGAAGATAAATCAGTGGAGTGGTGGGTTATTGTCCATCCCTGAACGAAATATCGACGCTGTATCTGGGGCGGAAGAACGATAGGCTCAGTCGTTCATCGTCGAGAAGTTTGTCGTAAAAGTGTAGTACCCATTCTGCTTTCCTCTCGCGCAACGGCGATTATATGCGATATTAACACAGTCATCCAGTATCTTACGGACAAAGGCAATACGACCAGCAACGCGCTTATTCTGTCCTCCCCTTGCATTCGAGAATCTACAAATCCCGCTCCTTAAGTTTGTTAGACAGGATAGGCATTTCAGGAGTTCAATTGTCGTGATACTCCACCCAACATCTCCCTTTGTTTTGTGTATGCCGAATAGGGTGCCGTCAGAGTGGGAATCGTGCGATGTTGAGCCGCCGCTGGGTTGGAGTGCGTAGAATGTGCCGCCGCTGGTGAGGGCCAGGGCGCCTATTATCCTATCTCCCGAAATCATGATTCCTAAACGTCTCTACTGGTTGTACCAAGCAAAATCAGACTGTTAATGGCTTCTGGAATTATTCTAGTGGGGAGTCAATGCTCATACTGGGTGATTTTCAGGAAGATTTCATGAACTGAAGAAGTCCATCGAGTATTCCAAGACTTGAGAAAGCATGTAGAGCTTGTTGATTTGAGAGACATTTGATAGATTCTATTCAGACCCACAAAAAGAAGTTGGTGTCTCTCGTCCTCACGACAAGTCGCTCTCGACATTGTAATCCAGAATCGAGAGTTCGACTTTCTGTCCACGTACCAGCTTTCATGACAAATATTTCCCGTCCATCTTGACGAATAGCCTTGCCACTACCTCCAGTGTTTCGATCGACTACAATCTGACTAGGCGTGTTGTACCACTTAAGATTTGTGCTGAAAACTCCGTACGTGTTTCTATTCGGTATTCTATCGAACAACTTGGGGATCCTTACTAAAAGTTGTAGCTCTACTTGATCAAGCCTAAGACTAGCAAACCGGTATATCATGTCAAAAGAGAATCTGGCAGACTTTCAAACTACTGAGCCTCCGGGGTGTGGTACCGGTTTCTTATGGTTTTCGCTTGCGGAGAGCATCGGGACCCAGTGGATCATACCTAGGTCTAAGTTCTGGTACTGGGCATAAAGTCTCGGGATACCTTTCACTCATATCGCGATATTGCACCAGCAGTTCTGGTGTAATTGGGGGACCATCGTAGTAGTCGTGGCTAAGCGCCTTCAAGGTTTCTTCTGGGAGCGGTCCAGGAACAGCACCCCATTGCGGAAGCGTTTGCAGTTTATCCGGAGAGACTCTAGGCGTCGCGAAATCTGCTTGGTCCAGAGTGGATATGAACACCAAACCTTCCGTTAGTGATGTTCTAGCAAATTGTATAGTACCATCGCTTTTCATTGTCCCAAATGTCTGGCAGAGCTTGGCCGAAATATCAATGGCGTCATCTGAGCCTGCGTATACGATATAGACAGGTATGGTTTGGCCATGTCTTTGGAGCTCAGGAAAGTACCAATTCTTACCCCAGTTTGCTGTCTCTAATATAACAATGAATAGAGAGCGAAAAGACGGCAAGAGGTTGTACGTTTGAGGTTGTCGCATATTGACCATGCACATCCAGTCCAAACCGTCGCTGTCGCAGTCGAGTGTGCCATTTGAAATTCTTTCGCTGATCTCTATTTTTAGAGCATCAAATTCCTGGCAGAGTGCCGTATGGGTTCTGTTGACGCCTTGGATGGTAGCTTGTCCACAATCTAGGTCTTGGACAGTGTAATGCTTCAAGCCCCGTTCATCTCTTCTACCATACACAATCGGTTTTGACAAGAACTTCTGGAACTCAGTCGATGGATGAGAAGAATGTTTTCTTATCTCGTATGACAATTCTAATATCGGTTGGAGATTGAGACTTCCCCGCGCCGCGCAGTATATTGCGGTGGATTTGTTGGCGCAGTCCCAGAGTCGAGATAGGGTGAAGCTCGCTTTGGGTTGCGCAATGGATTTAATGGGGATTTCAGATGGTAGGATGAGAGGAAAGAGGACATGGTCGCGCCTCAGTTGACAGGCGAGATGTCGCGCTCTCATGCAATACAGCTTTCTGAGGATTTCAGGGTATGGCAACTTTTCCATTTCCATTTTCGTTCTGGTAGCCACGATGGATAGATTTTGGACTTGGGGGATTTTTCCTCAATGTAAATCTTGGTTTCAGGCAGCTATTGATGGCTTGGGTGTGAGATCTTCCTGTGTATGTTATTGTTATCAGTTTGTCGAAGGTCGATGGAACTCAAATCGGGAAAAATAGTTGAGGTCGCAAGTGCGAGGCTGAGACTGACGCCTGACGCCTGAGGCCACCAAGAAATGAGGCAATTACGCGATATTTTCATCTGAACGACCACCCCTTTGAAGACGAACGACATACAAACACTACGAACCACCAAGCGTCGATACGCATTATCTAAGGGCCTCTCCTTTCGCCTTTGGTGCCATGAGTAGACTGATGGGACATCGCAGATTGGGCCGCTGGAAATCATCTCTCGGCCCCACTTCTCTCCCTCAGGATTTTGAAAGCCGAATAGGCCAATATCGAAATCCGAATGCACATTCATTGTACTAGCGATGTCGAACCTCAGTGAACATAGTCATTCTGTCTGATATCACCCAATTCATCTGTCGTTGGGGTGGTTGAGTACATGGGAATGGTTTTGCTAATGTCAAATGATTTCACTCCCTCCGAATTTTAATCTTTGATCGCCTTTCAAAATCCTCAGAGACTACCGGCGAAGTCTTGTTCTTCAAAGAGCTTTTCTCTCACCGCGGATTGGTTTGACAAGGCTAGATGCTGCGACTATGCTTCTTTATATTCTTTTCCAAAATAGTCGTTCTGATATATCGACAGAGGGCGCCTCAAAAGCGACCTCTTAAGCTTCTTATCTGGCGAAATACTTATTCTCCCAAGCAGACATGGATGCATCCCTAGGCGAACCACCATGTTCCGACTTCGAAATTGCTACGAATGTACGGATTACTGGAACTCATGGGCTGAACAGCAAATGTATGAAGCTGCCGCCAACCAGCATAGGCTTGACGCAAACAGTGCCGCTCAAGTTATCGCGGGCTATAGAGAAAATGCTCAAAAGGACAAGGAGTATCTCGCACAAAAGATCTTCACACACGGAGACATATTCAACAGCAGGTGGAAAAAGCAATCAACAGTTCAGAAACGTGGTGATATTCTCAGCCAGGAGATACCAGACTTGCGCAGCAAACATTGGCTGAAATTGATGCACGTCTGGCACATGCTTGTGGCGAATTGCTCCTGGAAAGTAGTGCCCCAACTCAACAAGATCAGCTATTGCTCCCATGGCTGAGTGCTGAGCTTCTCGAGAGCAACGCGTCAAATCTGTTGCATTACTACATCATCGCACGGCTTATGCACTTGAATAATGGAATCGATGTAACCACCATCTCAAGTGCGGCTGGAATCGGTTCTCATACATCGTCGGCAACGCACCCGAGTGTGTTGTCATACATGCCCCAAGTTCGGAGAGGTTTTCCGTTCGACGAGGACGTAGCACATCGAAGAGCCATCACTAGATTTCCACGAGCTCAGCTGGCTTTTCAAGCTCAAGCTCATCTTAAGAGCCTTCTTCGTAGAATTGTTGATACGGCTCTTGAGGGCGCGGATGTACGGACTACGGTCCCCTCTGGAAAATGGAATGCCCTGGTAGCTGACGGCTTCAAACATCCCGTTGACATAGAGCAGTGGTCGAGATACTCCTCTAGATTTTTGAAAGCCGGATCGAGGTTGGGATTGTAGAGTATATGAATCTATCTAACTATGATGAAACTAACTTAACACACTCACCCAGTCTTATAAGAGATATTACACCTAAAGCCGGGAGTCGTCAGTATACTGAGTTAGTTTTAATATGGCTAGGAAGATTTCTATATCTCAGGTTCCTAGCGACAGTCTAACCGGCTTTCAAATTGAGGAGTACACAAGCCAGGTGTTCTCTGCGCCGGCAATCCATCACCTGGATTGTATGGCCTCGAGTGCATCAACACAATTGCGTCAAATGGCTGACCGACCGGACCTCCTACAACCCTACCACTTCTACATGCGACGTTATGAGAAGTCGTTTCACGTTCCATCGTTCCTCATACAACAAGTGGAGAAGTTGGGCTCGCGAATGCTGCATTCGCACTTTACGTGGAAGTCTTACGGCACCGCTGGTGGATCTAGGTTAATGAAAAGTGCCAGAGCATCGTCATTTTGGACAAGCACTTCCGGCGCGAAGTCGCTCCAAACTTCACAGCGCTTGGGGAACTCGACATGGCGATGTATCAGCTTGAGCACATCCTGGATGCTACCACAAAATTATTCGCCTCGAGTATTAGACATGAGGCGCTCGTACGTCCCTTGCTTTGCGCCAAATCATGTACAACCTCAAGCAGCAAAAGGGGACGCTAAGCAGTCCAAGCAAAGAATTGAAGACGAACCATGGTGTGAAAATCCTCTCGAATGGTGCCTTGCTGCCATACATAACGTACCTGTAAACTTTGACGGAATTGATCGTGCCGCTCTATTCCGATATCTTCAGCATCTTCTTAGCACTAGTCCGAGGGAGGATCTGTTGCTTATAGACGAGGTTTTGCACGAGACACTCTCGTCCTTGGCTGCTGGTTATGAAATGATGGTCAATATCCGTCCTCACCGCCCTGGCTTTCTTTCGATGCCCTTCAATAAATTGAAGTCACTTGGGGACGACACTGGCTGGATTCGCATGCTTGAGGTCAGTAGAAAACCTGTGGACCATTCCCTACGTCGAAAATTCGGAAAGAAGATCGACGTCTTTCACGACATGCCGCTGCCACATGGTCCCAAGAATACCGAGTGGCTGAAGTGCAGTCAATCGGCTCATTCAGCCTTGAACGATTTCTGGACGGCTTTCAGAGCAGAAATTGGAAAGATGTACAAAGCGTCTGGTCAAAGGGCGGAGGATAATGAGACTATGATGAAGAGCCTTACAGCCGCCGACAGTCAGAAACACGGGGAAGCTATCCGAGCTGAGGAGCAGCAAGTCCTTGCAAACATTGAAAGGATCATATCGAGGAAAGTTGCGATGTCTGTTGAGGAAACGTCTGAGATACCACAATTTATTTGGGGTGCAGACAGTACTCCTTCTTAGTCAAGTCCTCTCGCGGACAAGAAGGAGACACGCCATGAGGGCACAAAAACGGGCCATGATATTCATTATGCAATAAGTATGTGAAATATATGAATCTTATCAACGTCTTCGATCGCAAGACTCGTTTCGTCTTTCTAGAATATCAGTATACTGAACTACTTCTCTCCACTCTGACACTTTTGGTATTCCCCACAGCTCCTATCTGTACCCAGGAGGGAACAGGAGGGAGCTGTAGAGTATATACAGTCAGGAATGATGTTTTGAAAAGTTTTGGATGTCTTCAAGATCCTGGACTGCGTCCACCTCTCACTATCTTATCAATCTTATCGGAAGGCAGTACAATGGATAATCATTGACATATTACAGACTCCCTCGCTGCGGTGCACCTGGGTGAACAACCCCAGGAACATGTCCCTGAGTCCAAAATTAGCCTCCCAAAGCGTTCTTTCCATGTAATGATGCTCATGTTCCCTGCGGCCACCGAAGACGTCTCGAGCAAGTGGTTGGCGTGGAATACTTTCGTTAATACCATGGTCGACGCAGGTACGTATATTAGATAAAACGCGCGCTCCTTTTTTGTCTTTCGTCGACTCCTGCATAAATCGGCCACTTCTACCTGTCTATCACCCAAGCTTAGGGTTTTGCTAATGATGTTGCTTATGTTAGGGCTTTGGTGCCAGGAGTAATGGCGGCTCATCCGTGTCTTTCGATAAATTAGCAGGGAAGGGAAAGATTGCTTTCCACAAGCCGCATCCCGATCCTAAAATTGATCCGATTACCTTGGTATGGATGGGAAAACGTTTGAAGAAGTGGTTTGGTTGGCATAGAGAGTTGTTTGTACTTGAAGCTTGAGGAATTGAGTCTTGGATCTCACTGCGCTTTCGAATACGGGTTTCGATGAACTCAACTATTTTAGCGAGATGATATTGAAAGCATTCTGGCTGAATAGAGAGCCTCACAAGTACTTTGAAGTGCTAGTCCTGAAAGAATAGGTAAGATCAAGCCAGGGCCAATGATTGTGCTGCAAATGTCAAGAAACTCTCGGAAGTTTGTATCTGCCGATATGAACTCGCTCTAGATATCCTCCCAAGCAATGAATATCCTTAGCGCGATGTCTAGAGTAATTTGACGTTAATGTCCGAATGAGGGAATCGGCTAGTCAGTTCTGCAGCATCCGAGGCTAGGATACTCCAAACCACAACCTCAAAGACCATCAGGTCCCAACATCCCATCTTCACCAATCAATCATCCCACAAGCTCTCTTCCATTGGAGCGGATTCCGTCAACCACAGTGACCAAGAGAAATAGCTAAATTAAACATGACTCCGGTACATCACAGGTCACACTGCCAGGAATACCCCGCAATTGAAGTGGGGTGTTTTGGCAGTAATGACGGAATGGTTGAGCTTCCGTCCATAGCTCTTGGGATTGCCCCGCTACCCCATTGTGTAGGGAAAGGAGCTGTAATAAGTATTGGATGGGCGTAGAGTGAGGTTTATGCTATTCGTACCTTCCTTGCTTTTTGCTATCTTGCATTGAAACACGCATACCAATTGTCCAGTCACACAACACTGCATTCACGTGGGTTACACTTATAAGTACTCCCTTCTCGGCCAATTCTTCGAAATGACAGAACAACAAACCGGCATGATGAACAAAACCGTTCGCATCCCACATCTGGGAGGAATTGAAGCTTCCTACAAAATCTTCGGTGCATACAAACAATACAAACCCACACTCATCCTCATAAACTCCTTCACCACATCCTCCGATCTCTATGAAGCTCAATTCAATAACAAAGAGCTCACTGAGGTTATGAACCTCATTGCTATTGAGCCATTGGGACATGGGAAGACCAAATTGAGAGCTGGTGCGAGGGTGGAGAGTGATTCCCAAAATTTCACTTATTGGGATACTGCTATTATGAATGTGCAGGTCATGGATGCACTTGGTATTAAGAAGGCTTTTGTGCTGGGGACGAGCCAGGGTGGTTGGATTACTGTTCGGATGGCCTTGATTGCCCCTGATAGGGTTTGTTCAATTCTTTTATACACCAATTGTAGAGGTAGAACTAAAAAAGCCCGTAGATTGCTGGCATAATTCCCCTTGGTACCTCAATGGACTATGAAAACGAGCGAACCATCAAGTTGGGCTGCTGGGACGGGATCAGAGAGGTCACTTCTCTCGTCGAAGCGACAACATCAGCCTCCGCAGTGGACAGCTACGAACCCTCAACCGAGTACTGCGAATTTCTAATCGACATCGGATTCGGCAAAGACTGCCCCTCGTCAACTCGCGAGCAGTGGACCAAGGCAATAAAAGCCAATTACCAAGGTGACGCAGGCCGAAAGCGGATACGCGAAGCTGCCATCAATTTGCGAGAAAGGGATGGCCTTCATGGACGCTTGACAAATGTGAAGTGCCCAGTGCTTTGGCTACATGGTGACAAAGACGTCGTTTATAGTGTTGCCAATGCAAAAGAAGAGATTGAACTCTTTGACAATTCGGTGGAGAAGAATCTCGTTGTTGTGCCTGGAGGACATCACTTTTTGAGCTGGACACATCAGCAGGAAGTAGACAAGGCGGTTTTGGATTTCGTAAACAAGAATTCCAAAGGGACCGGAAATGCTCAGGCTATGAGGGAGGCGGTCGGTATGGTTGACATTTGAGTCATCAAGATATATCTTCATCTTCTGCTAGGCGTTCCAGCAGCGCCCACTGGGTTTAATGAATAAGGCGAAACTTTTCGTCTGGTTCCTGCATGCTTACCCTATTAAGCAACTTACCATTTTCCCCCAAGCACTGTGTATATTAACAAAGCACCCGCATTCCGAGTCAAAGTTGCAAATTCCACATTTGAAGAACGTAAGCTGATTTTGGTTCAATGCTGAGAAGTTTATAGTACGAAAGTGCAGTTACTGATGTGGCAAATGCTACAGATTATACGAGTAAGATGAGAAGAGGCTAGGGTAGAATAACAATATGAAATCATGGCGCTAACCTCATCCCAGATGATGTGATATCATAATCTTGCCTGAGGCACCAACACTGTGAAACCCGTTTCCGCAGCACAACAACCCCTTGCCCTTAGACGTCTACGATTGCTGTTTATCATAAAGCAATGAAACTTGGACAACATCATGACCCCACTGCCACATTACGATTGGACAACATCATGACCCCACTGCCACATTACGATTGGAACAATAGTTCGACTTGAGAGAATCGACACTCTCAATAAGAGCAGTCCGTTCCATGACACCTGTCTAAGGTGTCCATTTCCAAGTTGCAGTCGTGTTATAAACCTTATCAGCTATGGATCGATCTCGAGCGTGCAATCGACTAATAACCAGAGCTTTTTTGGACAAGTCGAAGCAGTTATCGGTGTTCTTATCAGAACAAAGAGGATAGATTTCCTTGAAGGACATGTCACAGTACATGCCTTCCCTGAGAGAAACAGTATCCCAGCCGTAGGAATTGCTACTATTGCACAGTTCTTTCGCGCTGTGGCTTGGGTAGTCGGTAATGATAAGGTGGCTTGGGTCGCGGTTGTCTGTGCCAGCTCTCCGTCCGCGCGAGCGCTTATAGCGACCCTTGTCGTACACGATCTTGTCGATAACAGCATCTGGATCCTCATCGGCTCCCTCACCTCCCATAGCGTCAGGCTTGTACCTCAAAGGTGGCTTGAAGAACGGGATCCAGCTATCGGGCTGAAGATTTCCCCAGATGGAAAAGCGAGGTGTACTCTTACAGAGAGTGTCTTGTCTTTCCTGATACTGGTTCAGCTTGTCGTTTTGTGGCGCCAAATCATTGAGATGGAAGCTCATCGCCTGCGCGTTAATACCACTAGTGTGATCTCCATCTAGCCAGACACATTTGGGAGTTGCGAAGCTTGGACCGAGTCTCGCAGTGCTATGATACCACGACTGTCCACAGACATAGCCAGTGTCTCCATAGAAGCCACCACTGATCTTTTGGTTGGCGACAGTAATGGAAGAGATACAAATTGCGTCCTTATCAGGATTACTGATCATGATATAGTAGGGATCTCTTTGGGCGTTTTGGGGCTCGGTTTGGGTGTGAAAGACGGAGATTTCTTTCGATTCGCCAGCGCCCATTTTCTCGTTCTTCTTGGGATGCCACTGCCCAATTCGATGGCCACTATCGTCCCAGAGCGCGATATGAGGAACTTTACCACCGAGTAATTTGTCCCCCTCCCCGGTAATGAATTGAACATTGGTGATAGCTCCCACAGGCGGTGTCGCCTTCTTGGCAGCATCGACTAGGAAGGGGATGAATGAAGCGGCGCCCGCAGCGTTCATAATAAAGCTCAAGGCCATTGTGAACTTCAAACAAATGCAGAGAGTCCTGTTTAGAGAATGCGGAAAGAAAGATGAGGCAATCAGAATGAACTCAGGTGTTTGATGTTTTAACTATTCTGTTACGATACATCGGGGAATTTATGTTTAAATAGGGGAACAATTCGACACTGAGACTTCTTGACGCAACTCGTCATTGTGGCTCGATGTTCTCAACCAACACAGCCCTTGTCAGAGCCGACGTCGGAAAACAGACTTGGAGCTCTACGGACTTATTTTCAAAATTGACACCGTACTAGGCTCTCATCCTTCCGACAAAGGTTGGAGTGTTGATTCGATGACTGTTGTTGGAGTTCGAGTTGTAACCTACTGCATAGTGACTCGGGCTGAGCCACTGGTTGGATTCAAGGCCAAGGATTGATCATGGGATAGCGGTATAGCAGCCCATGATGATAGTTCCAGTTTGTTGTCTGACCATCGATGTTGGTGGCAATGGTGTGAGTTCTGGCCTAGTACGGTGCAGCCGTGGTTGTTGGTCTACGATCAGTAACCAATCAGATATCCAGTAATGAGTTGGTAAACCAATGTACCGCAAAACATGCTCAACATTCCTTCACGTCGACGTTTCAAAGTAAAGACCATAGTCCTAGACTTCGCCCATTTTAAAGGGATATTGGTGGCGAACGCTACGGCGGTTGCACTTTTCGCCACTTACTCCACCAACACCAAGTGCATAAGCGAACCCAGCTATATGGGTCTCACATCAGATGTCGTACGATAAGGGGCTCATTCATCTCCATCCTTGCATAACGTATCTCTTGTGACCGTACCTTTCGTAGCCGTATGGGGACTCTTCTCTTAAAATCTCAAGATTCTCAAGTCTACTCGAGTCTAACAACATTCCGACATCTAACAGCAGTCCCTCACACCTTTCAGTATGCGTTCATCCATGGTCATGTTATTCGTTATTCTTCTTTTGCTGACATTGACCTCTATTCTTGCCCTGTCGTTCAAGGCAATAAGTTCTTTTACCTATTCCGACCAGACCAATCATGGCACTTCAATTTCAGCCTCGGGTGTTTTTTACAACGACACTCGCGTCCTTGCTGAATACCCACAGACAATCACACAGACAGCAAAATTTTCAACATACATCAGCTCCAGTATCAATATTATGCTTTGCGTTGCGGCAGGCCTGGCAACCGCTTGGTCATTTAAAAAAGGCCCCATCATGGTAAGTCCTGTGCTTCATTGTCTAAGCCCATTCGAGCTGAATCATTGTAAGTAGATATCCCGCAAACAGCACCAAATCACATTTGCAGCTGTGGTCGTCAACTTCTTGATCACCTTTGCTGCATTCGTCGTTGCTTTTGTTGTGCACTTGTTATCTGATCATTTTGACACCAACTTTTACATTCATCAAAATCAGAGTTCGGTGTATCAGGGAAGATTCGACTTGGAGACTTGGACTTGTGAAACACAGAACTTCTATCCCACTTTCGGCTTTGGAGATTCGAATATCTTAGGACGGCAGTGTCATCTAGAGATGGGCGCAAGGTGGCTTAGCTTGGTTCAAATGGTTACATGCGCCATAGTCTCGATATTGTTGCTTCTGAATTGGGAGGGAAAGCAGTCTGTGATGTGTGAGCGGAGCCATAGACGAGAGGAGATTTGGGATCTAGACTAGTGCAAACCATTTTTCGAGAATTCCAAATGTTGCGACATAAGTGGCAGTGCTCGAAGAAGCTATTTCGGCGGATTGTAGCCAAAACCTGGGGTTGAAACATGAATCCCAAACCAGCTGTGGTGGAATTTCACCACACCAATCCCCTCAAACCAACAGTTCAAGATCGCAGGCATAGGGACGGACGTACCAACATCATTTTGCAGATAAAAATATAAGTTCTCTAGCACGACGTCATGCTGGAACAAAATTCGCCAACACCTTCCTAGCGGCACCACCAACACTTTCCTAGCGATACCACCAACACTGACCATGGACATTAGGCGAAGGATCTGGATCTGGACTGGAAAATCACCCCCGGTACAATCGCCACCAACATTGACAAAGCACAACACCAAAGAGCTGAAAACTCGATGTACTGGCACATCCTGGTGCCAACATCCAACATCCCAGGGAGCTTAGACATAAGGATCAGCATCCATGAACCCAATTCTCATGCATATTGTTCTCGCAACCAACTTCTGCAGGAGGAATCGACCTGTGACCACAGAACCAGAGAGTCGGCGGAACGGTGAACCCACTACCAACACCATGGACTAACCACGCCGCTGAGGCTGTGACTGTTTGACCAACTCCTCGGACACAAAGAAGATATCTCTAGACTCTCGCTTATTGAGTTGGACCAACGTGTTCAATCCAAGGGCTGCACGAAGAAGTATTAAAGGATCCTTTCCCACCAAAGACACCGAAACCCATCTCTTCTCATAACAAGATTGCTTTCCTACAGCATACCAATATACCTTCTTTGCAGCTCGCCTTGCATTTCAATCTCATTCCTTGCCTTCTCGGATCAGATTCCTCACTCTCGCAACAGTCATGCGCACCAACATCCTTTTCGGTCTCTGTGCTCTCACAGCAACGACCTCTTTAATCGCGGATGCTCGCGTTCTTCCCAGATTGAGCGAGCTTACGTCCAGTTTCCTTCCCTTTGGTAAGTAGAGCTTGCAAGTCCCGTGGAGAGATCGCGAGAATCCGGATACACAAGTATCAAATCAGATGTGCGAAAATAAAATGAGTATACTCACCACTCCTGGTAGTCAATTAACGGTTTGACAATAGAAGCGGGAGATACACTCATGATATTCCAGTATTCAGACAAACCGGGGGACACCTAAAAATCCCAACCGTGCTAATACCTTGCAGTTGTATATCCGCGCGCCCCGCCACCTGCTCCGAAGCGGCCCCTTTCTAGTAGTCCTGAGCCCCCTCGTCCAGCTCCTGATGCTCCTGGCTCTGGAGGCGCCGCACGCCCAGCTGGTGCAGCGGGCTCCAGTGGAGGTTCTGCCTCTGCAGCTGGCTCAGCTGCAGGCTCCGGTAATGGTTATACTCGACCAGGGTCCTTCTCCATTGGCAACCCTAGCTATCTCTCTAAAGGGGAGGATCTTATCACCAAGATGCGCAATCCGCCCAATAGTGCCGACGTTGCAAATCCAGAATCAGCTCGCGCAATGGCAACGTTGTTCGAAGTCGAGACGAAACCTGGCAACGCCATCCACATGTACCGTGACAAAGCTGGACTGGCATTTGACAAATTTGGTATCACCAGCACCAATTGGCAGACAAAGTCAGTGTGGACCAAAAACGCAATCGACGACGATGGTTCCGTGGCCATGATTAGCAGCACTTATTGGAATAATGATCAGAAGGTTCTTTTTACGGCACTGAATGACAACAGAGAGATTGCACATTTTGCCAAGACGGATATTCCCAAGCACTCGGAGATATGGGCCTCTGAATGGGCTCCTCAAATTGGACAGGCGAAATATGTCGGTTGTCCCGATATCATCAATATCGACACTGCGGCCATAATTAAGGATGCGCGTCTGAAGCTGGCCCCTGGAAAACTCGACACTGAAGCTGTGACTATCAAAGCTAACTCTAACGTGCCTGCGGAGAAAGAAGCCTTTGCCGCATTAGCAGGATCTGATAATGGCGCGCCCGTGCTCAGGATGTTGACCGACAGACACAATATGTTCGGTAATAGGAAGGTTTCTGCTGTACATATTTGGGGTGCAGAGCGTGGCCAGCCTAAAAATTACGATAAACTTAGGGATGTCGAAGAACGAGTTCCTTTTCTTTTCTGGGAACTGGCATAAACTTGGGCCATGTGGTAACCATCTGTTTGCTGAGATAGAAGTGTATGTGGCGAAACGGAGGAGCAAGGCTCGCTGGGTATGAAAGATCTGAGCTGAGAGGTCGGAGTTGGGCAACGACAGGAAGCGAACTTGGGTTGGACGCGCTATTTCTTATCACACCTTACAGTGTTCCTCACTGATTAACTCCTTAAAGTTACTGCCGGTTTGACAAATAAGATTGAGTTCTGAATATCTGGCCCATCCATGACCGCGGTGAAATGCCATCAGTCTCGTATAACAAGGCTGTCGAATGAACTCTTCGGGCTTCTTGATGCTCAACCAGGCAGTTGTTTCAAATGAATGGATGGAAATGCTATTGGATATAGTATCTTCGAGCCGGCATAATCATAGCTCTCGTCCACGACAAACGTATTGATGGATAGAGATTGGAAGTATAAGAAACTTCAAGCTTCCGCAAAATTGCTACCTCTTCAAGGATATACATCAGTCCACTATTTCAAGCCGCAAGGTCACAACAGAAGCGACAAGGAGTACAATGACGCTGTGAGGGTTTGTGAGTAGACTCGCCGGGCTTATGGTAATTGCCAACTCGAATCGATGTTCCGTACAGTCGACCAATGAGTTAGGTTCTGTCTTTCCGACGAGCGTCTTGCATGCGCCACTATTTGAATCCGGATCAAAGACTCTGAAGTATGATATTCTAGGTTCTCATGGACAGGATCAAAAGAGTGCTATGCAAGCCGGTTGTACAAATTATGAGCCTAATTTTTCAACAACACGCGTAACACCGCTGAAGCCTTTCTCGAGTGCAGCAGAAAGTGCCGAGTCCCTCGTTTGCTCAACGCTTTCCGCAGTCATGCCAAGCTCAACCAATAACTCGATGATATGAACATGACCCGATCGTGCCGCCTCCAGAAAAGAGCCCTCTTGTAAGCGACATGCAGAGGCAGTATGGTTGCGCAAGACATGATCTATGAGTAACTGTACCACTACTCCGAATCCACGTTGTGATGCAATGACTAAAGCGTCCTCCATATCCTCCACTTGCTGACCAACGCCCTGTTCGAGGAGGACTTCAACGATGTGATTGTTTCCATAGGCGGATGCCCAGACTAGAGCTGACTGTTTGGGTTCAGCACTGATGTAATGGTATTTCTGATCGATATCATAGCCATGATTCAGAGCCAACCTCACTGCTTTTTCACAGCCGAAAACGACGCCATACCTGACCAAAATATACAGGTTGTGTGGAAAAAGACCGCAGTCCCAGCTGGACTCTCGCCAATTAAAATTTCGTACTCCCTTAGGCAAGTCTTTCCATCTTATCCATGGTATTACCGACGTTGGTTGGAATAGTGTTTCAATTACGCTTTGATGACCTCCGATGATAGCCCATCGACGAAGTTCGGGTCGGAAACACACAGACCCCCCCACGTGATTTGAGCTGGAGTAATAAAGCAAATCCGCAAGGAAACACAGTATTACTTCGTGCCCGCCGAACGCAGCCGCATAGGCTGCTTCGATCAAGGGCCCTGAAATCGGTGGATAGCGCACATAATGAGACCGAGCATAGTTGACCATATCTCGCTGGGGTAGTAACGTTTCGACATCTTCCACAGCCTCCATCAACAGTTTGACAATATGAAGATGCCCTTGTGAAGCTGCACATTGCATTGGGCCACCAAAAGCATGGTTGATCCGTAAATCGACTTTGTGATCAACGAGATATCTGCGGACCAGTCCCTCATCGCCGACATAACACATAGCGGCTAGAATATGATTTGAAGGACTGTGAGAGTCGTGTTTTTTCCAAATACTCGCTTTGGTGGGTTCGCATCGTTTGATGAGATTCCATGGCTCATTTTGGAGCCTTCTGATAGATGCTGCGTCCAGCAATATGTTCTCAAGAGAGCTCTCGCTTTGGGCAATACCAGTACTAGTATTGGCGAGGTAAAATGCGATACTCTCTCGAATTGCAGTGAGAAAGTAATCATTTTTCGAACCGAAACGTAACTTATGCTGAAGAAGTTTCCTTACACAATCGGATGTGTTTGGCTTAAAGACATCGCCTAGCTTCTCAAGTCGCCGAATACCCAGGGTGTCCAGTAGCCCACCCTTAACGATAGTCGCCATAATGTTGTCTGAGAAGGATCCTATTGCATTGTTAACGCCAGCTCTTACTTAATTCTGAAAGATTCGAACTTACTGCATACCAAACGCAGGCGTAAGAAGTGCATTAGTGGTAGTTCCCACATGGCTGCCTCGATAACTTGGAGCACCAGCTCGAGTGGTAGTTCTGGACAGCCCATATTCTTCAATATCAAGTGGGTCTCCACGAGCGAGTGCTTGTTCTCTGTTTTTGTCAAAACGTGGCTTTTCACGTTGATCTTGGGTAAATGTGGAGGTTGATGGAAAACCAAGGGCGGTCCTTTAGATTCTCTCAGGCGCGTGCCTAGCGGCGACTTCCCGATAAGGCACAGCACACGTGACATACGCCACCAGGCCGACAATATACTGCCTCAGGCTCTCACTTCAACCAGACGACCACAACTTCAAATGAGATGCAAACACCAAAATTATAAACAAAAAACACACTCTGTCCTCCCAATCCTCGAAATTAAAGAACCAGTCAGACGTCACTACATCTCAACCCTCATCAATATTTCCCGAACATAGGGTCACGCGATTGTTCGATATTACTCCCATTAAGGTGCTTTCCACAATTCGCAGTCTTAACCGGTACTCCTCTTTCTTGGGGGCAGTACAACGAAACGTACCCAGCTGTCGCCTGGAGTGCACACTACAAACGATCTTTTGTTCGGCGGAAAATACTCACTCTACGCCTGGGCCTCGATCATTTTGAATCAAGTATTTTATTCTTCAACCTCTTGAAACCTCTCCCCACCATTTACCTACACATACCGCCGACTACCCGACGTCCAACTACCGTCACCGCCCCCGTGGTACTTTTAAAAGCTTCGACTACTCATTTCACTCCTCCAAAAGATACCAACAGTCCTCAGCATCTTTTGTTCACACTCAGCTCTGCGAATATTAACTTCAGACTTTCCCCCCATCTGCGACTACTCTACAAGTGACGACGCACGCTGAAACTCGCTGTACTCAATCATATTTTTGGTCGTTGTCTGGGCTCGCCTAGCATGCCGAGCATACGATATACAGTAGACCAGCTTCATGGTCTACGCGCATCACCATTGGTGAAGAAGCCGGATGGGCTGCCTTCAATAGAGCAATGGATGGAGTGAGTAACAGGGTCTGAAGCAAGGCATATCTAGTATCTGGCTAATAAGTTATCGAAGACCGGTCGCGCAAGAGAATGGGCGACGCAAGCAGAGTGGTCGTGATGAGAATGTTTCGCACCTTGATGGCGCCCCACTACGTCCACTGTTAGGTGCCCGGCACTCTGCTCGAAATTCTGGTATGTCAAAGATGAGTTTCACATGAAAATTGTTTGACTGACCAAGTAATTGTAGAGGACGTTGTCCTTGGACCTCCAAAGATGGGGTTTACATCCTCGTCGCGCAATCAAAATCGAATTTCAGACAGTCAGGACAAGGTCGACAAGAATAACTCCGCAACCTTTGGTGATGACGCCACACCTTCAGATCGTACCCCAAATATTCGCGACAAGTACTTCGGCCGCGAACGTGATACTCGAGATGGTGAGCGACCAGTTCGTGGGGAGCGCAACGCTCTACAGGCCACACGACGCAACGGGCGCGACGAAGAGGGTGGTTGGAATTCCGCCAACCGCCCCCGGCGAGGTTCTCAGCAGGAAGATGGCGGCGACCGATGGCAGCGTCCAGATAGAAACGATAGGAACAAGGATACGGATGGACTGGAGGATACTTCACGCCGCAATGGTGCTGGTCGCGGGGGTAGACTGGAGCGAACACGGGGCCGTGAAGAGCAACACGGGGATGGTGATACAGCACGAACCGCCGGTAATAGCTGGCGGGATCGAACTCGTGAGCAGGAACGTGAGCGCGAGCGCGGTGAATGGTCCAGAGGAAATAAGGTGCAAGACCGTGTAGAAGAAGATCCCGCGTGGGCCTCAGAGGCGGTAGAAGATAGGGGTGCGAAGAAAGAAAAGACACAGGAAGACTTCCAGCGTTGGCTCGGAAGCATGAAGATGATGAACGCCGCTACAGAATCTCAGGTCGAGCCTGTGCAGTCATCTCCGCCGGACACAAAAGATGGCGCAAGCTCTACTAAACCCACAGGTATCACTCTTGATCTGGGAGGAATGTTCAACACATGGGGCGCCAAAAACAAGACTGAATCAAAACCATCTGAGGATACCGCCGCGCAAGCCCCTGCACCAAAAGCTACGCCAGCAGCAGGCAAATCTTCGCGATTCAACAAGTACTTTCAGAAGGAAGAGACACCACCAATTGAACCTGAGCAGCCGCCTCGCCCTGCCTCAGGACCAAATGGTAACAAGACACAGGAGGACACCGAGGGGTTCAACCGAATCTTGCAGATGCTCAATGCTACTCAAGTGGGTGGTCCAGCCCCCCGTGTTGAAGCGCCACCTCGTGCGAGGATGGAAGATCAGATGTTCAACGCTCGCGAGCAAGCACTTCCAACATCATCACGACCTGATAGCGCCGGACTGATTAACAGCTTGCTAGAAAAGCATGCCCAAACTGCTCGCTCTCGAGGCCCACAGACCGCTCCAGTCGAGACAGAAGCTGCCACCCAGTACTTTCCCAATTCAAACGGCGAATACGGACGGGCGCCGAATGGTAGGGATGAGAACACCACTCCGCGCACCGGCAATGGTAATGGTGGCATGTTTTCGCCAACCATTGCCGACCAAAATGGTGGACAGGCGGACATCAATCGTAATCGAGACTTTCTTCTTAGTATTATTCGGGAAACTCGCCAGACACAAGGTCCTGCCGATCCGTCCGACTTTGCACAGTTCCATCTCGGGAATGGTGGCAATGGCGGTGGCGTAGCCAATAGCAAAGGAGGCATGCGACCCCAGCCACAGCAACTTCAACAAGATCCACCCCAGCGCATGATACCAGCTGCTCCACCTGGTCTGTACAACGATCCCTTCCCGCGTCGAGAACAGGAGCCAGAGATGCATCCTCTTCGCAAAGTCACATCGCGTCCCCAGCAGCAGCAGATGCCTCCAGGATTCTTCGATCATCCCGAGCAAGAGCTAATGGGTGGTATGCCACCAGGACTACACCGCCGCAACACCACTGATCTCCAACAACGCCAAGCACAGCCACCCATGTCTAATATGGGCATCCCATCGCAACAAGCTCCAGCGGATCCATTCCGCATGAACCATATCCCACAGGGTATGCCACCACAGAATGGACAAGAGCAGCGACTGCCTCACAACATGGCTCCTCCCCCAGGCTTTGATCCACGCAATATGCGACCACCACCAGGGTTTGCCCAAGGTCTACCTCAACAGATGGCACAACATGGAGTCCACAATGCACCAATAGGTCACCCAGGCATGGCAAATCCTCGCATGTTTCCCCAACCTCCACCTGGTGTTATGAACTTGCCACCTACTGGGCACCTGGGCGGACCCCCACCAGGATTCTTCCAAAATATGCTACCACCTCAACCTGGTATGCCTCCACAAGGTATGGCTGGCGGACCGCCATTCTCCCATAGAGATCTCATGATGATGCAGCAACATCAGCAGGCTGCACAAGCTCGTGGTCAGCCGTTCGCACATGACGGCGGACGCGGCGGTCCACCACTAGGGCCACCGGGCTTTCATATGTGAGGTTTTCTATTATGTCTGCACTTTGGTTTCTGTCTCTGGTGTGGAGTCACACCCCTTTGACCGAACATTCACATCACCCTTGTTGCTTTCCATTATTGCGACGTCATCGGCACGAACATCTCTTATTAGCGTCTCTGGAAGCAAGCGAGCAAGGCGTTTGAACTCCATACCTTTCGAGCTTTATGGACGGCGTTCTGGACTCTCTGTTTTTACAATTTTGCAAATGGGCCTCCCCCTGGATCACTTCCATGAATTGATTTGATACCGGGATCTGGATATTTGCACACACCATTGGGGACGCTGAATATTCGTACGATAAGGATGAGATGCATGCATACTTTCCCTTGTTTTCACTTTTCTTACCCCTCAGCATTCCTTCATCACTCTGTCTATCCAAAGTCTTGTCGTACATCCTTTTTCTGGGAAGTGGGAGTTCAGACATCTTTCTTTCGGTTTCTGACGTTGGAGGCATGTTTCACGATTGTTTGTGTATATATGCTGTGGCCACTGTTTGATGGGCGGTTGGTTCTCGATCTTTCTTGGTGTTGAGTGGGTTATTGTGCATAGCACTTTTTTTTGGAAGGTGGGTACGTTTGTGTACGTAGATGTTAAAATAGTGCGGAAGAGAATTTTTTTTTGGGGTGCGATCATTGCTGTTTTTGGTGAATTGTGTGGTCTACTACGCATCTTATCTGATATGTTGATGTTGTCATAATCGTCGAGCCCCTGCTTGCTCTTCACCTTTTTAGGTTTTTCCTTCCATCTTCTGCGCCTCAACTTTGCTTCTCTAAAGTTGCTAAGTTGACGGAAGGCCATCCATGTACATGAAAGTTTACTTGGGGTGAAAGATATTTTTCGGTGTAGCATAGGAAACACTTTCTCCACGCCTACTCTTGAAGCAGTCTCTGACAAAAACAGGAAGGCACTTCCCGAGCGTCTTCTAGAAGCGTGTCTTCCCGAATACCGCTGTATATATGAACGTCTATGAAGATACCAGGGCTATGATAGAGTATCATCATTTGAAACGGTCTCTGTGCATCTGATCGTTTGCTTTCTAGATCTTTTCCTGTGCACTATTAATCTTGACCGAAAAGGTAAGTGAGCAAAGTGGAGTGAGTTCGTGCCTCAGGCCAATAAATTTATCTCCAAGGCTTTAAAATTCTTGCGATCATTTTCCTCTAAACTCCAGACGCGATTTTGTAATCTTTCAGCATTGATTCCAAGACTTTATGAGTTTGCTGTGGGGTCAATGGTATGAGAGAGAGTACATTTCCTAGAACCATCATTCCCTACAATCTGCTATTACGTTCTATGGTAGCCTTTGTCACTCAAACACTTCACGACCCTTCCACCTTTTCAACAGTCTTCGTTGAATCTAAGGAATGAAGGATTTGCTGTAGGATTTCGAAGTATATACCCTGATCAAACTGCTCTACAGTTCCGCTTTTACGTACCGGATTTCCCAAATTTGGTCTCAGCGAACACAATCGTTGAGAGTTTTCACGCTCCTTCTCAAGATTCTTCAACGGCTTTGCGAGCTCATATTTGTGAAAGTGTATCAAAGGTAGTTTTCGAGCAGAGTATACCCTTCAGAAATCCTCATTTGACGGTTCGTCAAATACTTTCCTCCCTCACAAGCTCGGCCCTCTTGCTTAGGCATGAGTATCAAAGCGTACCTTCGGGGAAAGTGGGGACAGTAACGGGCAAACTTTGGAGCCGGACAGTATGAAAGCATTCCGGTATAACACATACCATTAAACCCCAACACGTACTGCAATAATGTAAGTATTCCCCTCCTTCGATCTACGAGACATGACGAATAGCCCATCCGCTGCTGATTTCTCTCTCGGACACGTAGACTGGAACTCGGCGCGTATCTCCTCTACAATGCTGAGCGATGGTTTTCACATATAAGGTTATCTATGTTGTTGGTTCTACATCCCCAACAACATTACAGCCAGGGTGTTGACTTTTAGAACTACACAGACTTGTTGGTGCTTTCAAAGCCCTTGCAATATGGTCTTCGATTACCTTGACAGTACGACTGTTGTTTACTCTTCAGAAGTATCGAGGGCTGTACTTCTGTTCCATTCTTGTAACCATTTGGGCTTTGTGCGGACGGGCCATCGTTTTCTTCCTCAAATGTACGACACCCCTGCAAAATCGCCTGATTTTGGCCCTCTACGAACTTTGCCGCGTTGGGATGATATCAGGCTTTGCGGTTGTACTCTAGTCAAGGCTAAAGATCTTGATCCAAAGCCAGCGCGGACGTCGTCTTAAGCTAGCAATGATCGTTACGAACGGCGTATGCCTCTACACAAGCATATCTGTCGTGGTGTTACTCGGAGAGTTACAGGCGGACTGGAATACGGCTATTGTGTACCTGTAACGTATACACATCATCTGGTTTGCGGTTCAAGAGGCTGTACTATGCTGTTTATGCACCAAGGCAGAGTGGGATCAATTCCAAAGCGTGATTCAGCCAAACCCATGTACAAAAGTATTCACACGATGGATTGTCTGCATACAGGTATTAGTAGTAACCATTGACATCCTCATTGTGGTTTTTGATTACGCGCAATATTTTGCGGTAAAGATTTAGTCCGCATCAGGACATATCATCACGAATACTCTGAGCATTTTAGTACCAATTCAAGAAGCTTATTCCTGACGGCTACTGTATTGGCTATCGTCTTGGAGGTCACTGTCTAACCGTTGCTTTGCAATTTAACCCGGCAGAGTAATCGTTGTCTTCGGCAACGAAGCTCTCAAGCTTTTGCTCTACTGTTTTATGTTACAGACTCCCAGAACTCAACGACGAAACGAACAAGTTTGCTACACCCTCGTTATGCGAACACAGAAATTCGATCTCAATAACGTTAACACGATCTAGTTCATTTCTTGTCTCTTATCCTTCATTCTTGTTTTCCGTAGAACATTTCCCATACATTGTAGTACATATTACGTATTTATAGGCAAGTGCCATTCCCCTCAACCTCATCAAGGGTAGACTTTATTTTATTTATGGCTCTTTTTTAATCTGCCTTTTAACCTCAAGGCAAGTTCTAACACCGAAAGAATGTTATTACAAGATTCAAAGACTACTTGATTGAATAGAGCAAGCTCTTCAATTAACAAGGAAAAGAAGACAGCCAAACGTACCCCAAAATTCCGGCCAACACTGCATTTGCGCCTGTGCGATCGCACGATGTCGTGGCGGCATATCCCTATCAAAATTCATTAGATTTGTACCTAGCTTCGAAAACCAATGTTTTGGGTTTTTCTTTTTTCGTTCTTTCTAGTCCTTTCGTTCTGGAAATCTTGAGAATCTACAAAGGTCCCGAGGATCCACATACCATCAGTATACAATCGAGAAAATCGAAGCACGTCGCTGCTGGCCCTAATCTCTCCAGTTGGGATGCTTTCGTCCCTACCGTGTTGGGCATGACAGTGACAGCTTCCGCAGAAATCTCCTCACTTGCAGACGCAATCATTGCCCAGTAAGCGCACAAGGCAAAAAGATGTGCGAACAACATCATGGAAATGAACTGTACGAGAAGTCAAACAACTACAGGATAGACCGCCTTCAAGATTGTTGTAGAGACCAAGGCAATACTGGCGATAAATGAGGGTAATGCATGTATTTTATCAGATTCCTGGTAATAAAACGCACTCGCTCTGTATGCCGCTTTTGGTAAATCATACTTGACTCGGTTCCTTTCGGGTTCAGGTAGGGCTTTTCGGCCTCCTCTTCGGCCACTTCGAGATTGTGTCTGTGGAGATATCCAATCAATTAATCCCAGCGCACCTTTGCCAACACGACTAAAGCAGAGAAAATCGATGCTTAGGGCTCATCGCTGAAATAGGACAGGAAATTAGTGAATTTTTTTTTTTAGAATTTGCAAATGTGCTCTTTAACGTACAGTTGATATTAATAACTCTAAGATTCGGCCTCCTACGTCCGTTGCTGTAGTGGTTTATTTTCTAGATCGATGTAGAATAAGTGCGCCTGATTTGGTGATGTCCTGGCGCTGTCGAGCAATAACTATTCGAGTCTTTGCTATTTGGATCTACCCGCACTCCAAGATTGAAGGTCGGACGTGACAAGTTGTGACTTGCAATCTCCGTCAGCATGTTGAGAGTGTATATCTCAATGTGCAGCTTGAGGGCAAATAGGAATGCCTATTCTTGGTCAGCGCGTAATTTCTGCCAGTTTTTAGAAGATATAATACCACAATCGCACCAGCCCAGTTCCACTTTACCGTGTTCAATAATATCAAGGCCGTTACGTCGACAAGAAAGATGAAAGCATTCATAGCGGCGACGTGCCATGGGACCCACTTCATCTTCTCTTCACTGTGACCCCATAACCTCCTGATTTGTATGAAGTAAAGAAGGCACATCCCAAAATCTACCACCGGATACACCACCGCTTCCACCTCCCATAACACCTTGTCTACACGCGAAATCTTATTTGAATCAGGATATATCGCGGTCAGGACTCCATTGATCGCTAGGGGAAGCTCGACGAGTAATCATTCGAAGAAGATAAAAATTAGGATATATCTAAGGACACGCCTGCTGGTTCCGAGCAAGTGAAGTCGGGAGTAGAGAGCGAGGAATCCGAAGGGCGGATAAACAAGATAACCGAGGGTGCTTATAGCAATTGATATCCAGGTGAGCCTGCCTTTGAGTATTTAATTGCCGAGAATTAGTGAAAAGCAAACCATGAACGAGGCAAGCGTCGCGCCACTGAGGCTCCAGAAGTAAAGTCCTCACCACCGACGAAAAGTAACCATGATCATAAAAAACATTTGAACACAGCAGAGTAGACCCATGGCGGGAAGGCAAGCTGCGGATACTGCGAGCGGCTTCGAGAGGTTAGCCATGCTCGCAGCAGCTACACGATATGGAGACGGTGGCGTATTTGGATGGATTTCGCGACATGAGGAGGTGTGATGAAGAGCGAGTTCCAGATGACTTTGTACTGGCGTTACGTTGGATGTAGTACAGGCGGATGAGGATGTAGTAGACTGCCATCAGCAACGAGCTGAACTGGCATGACGTCAGGTACCCGTAGAATGGTCCTTGGGCGCACTGGTCTACCGGATCCTCTTTGCTATTAATTTCGTATACGGAAAGCGTTGACGAGCACAGCGATATAATATCCTTTCTTTATAACTTCAATGTTTGCTTGAGAAGCTGCCACCTGTGCGATGTTAGTACATCTTCGGCTAGATTCTTCTACTGGCGTTACGTTGGTTATAGTATAGGCGAATAAGAATGTAGTAGACTAATATCAGCAACGAGCTGAACTGGAATGACGTTAGGCACCAGTAGAATGGTCCTGGGCGCACTAGTCTACCGGATCTTCTTTTCTATTAAAAATCGACCAGACTGCATAGTTGATAGTCAAGAACGATGCTTAATTTGGCATACGGAAAGCGTTGACGAACTGCACAGCGAAATAATATCCCGTCTTCATAGCTTCAAAGTAGGCTTGAGATGCCGCCACCTATACGATGTTAGCACTTGTTCGGCTAGATCGCGTCAGCGAATATTGTTACCAATCTCTTATCATCCAAGCATCGAATTCGGTTATATACATAGCACTTCCAGCCATCATAATGAAGTTCGTTTACCCTGGAGGTTTCCAGGTGTAGTAATCATCGAGGGCGAACGTATGGCCCTGCTAACGTTAATTTCACCAAAGAAAGTATTATTTAGCTTGACATACCATCTCATGGAGAAATATGTGAAAATCTTGTGTGTTCGAGTTCAAGGCGCTGAGGAATCTTCTGTTCCGAGTCTTTGGCCGCAATCACCACCCTTTGAGTGGGTCAGCTCCAGAAAATTTTATGGCGTAAATGTCATATACGTACTGCGCCGCCATTCATACCGTCTGTCAACCATAGACTCATATCATAATGACTCGCTACGCCGCCAGGACATTTGGAGTAATCGTTGTTTTGGTGAAAGAAGCGGCCGCATTTCTCAGAGCACTGGGGAACTCCACCGCGATCTTTGTCGTTATATAGTGTGAAACCTTCAGAAGCATTATATCCGGGAAGCAGACTAAGCGAACGAACTGACCATCCTGTCACCTTTACGGCGACTTCTTTGTATGGCCACCCATCAAATCCAGCATAAACGTCCATCCATTGGGGGCGCCTTTTCAGCGCCGCATCAATCTGTCTTCGGATCTCTGGTATTGCGGTCTTTTTCGAGTCCCACCGGACGCAAAAATTGATCTTACCTTTGTTGTCGAGGACATGACTGTAAACCGTGCGGATGTGTTAGTGTACTATTCATGGTATTGGGCTACCAGGGGTACAACTGACAGAAAGCCATAGTTTTTGAACTTGAGAGGATCTGGCTTTGGGGAGTAACGGGCCTAGAATATGTGGGATAATATTAGCAGACTTCTGTGATTTGTTATGGAGATTTAAAACTGATCTGTACCATATCATATTTCCACACAGCATCTAAAGCACTCCTGGGGTTCGCAGGAGGGTTCCAGGTTGCCTCTTTGAGTGAAGCTGCTTGGTCCGCTCGCAGAGGACTGGGTGGTGGTGGTGCTGCCCCAGCTGGAGCACATTGAACAATGGGAAGCGCAGCAAACAAGACCGCAAGGACATTTTGCGTGCGCAACATATTCGAAAACTTGTAAGATCTCACCCCAACAAAATTGTTAATGAGTTAGAAGTGCCTTCGAAAGTCAGAAGTGTTGGTAGTGGTTATTGAGCCCTATATCGGATCTGATAGTAACGAGCTGCACAGCAGGTTCACGATGGGCTGCAGAGTTTATGGGTTTACTCATAACACTGCTGTAGAAGAATACGAGAAATGAAGCAAGGCTCAAAAAGTGAAATGAAGTGATTTGCGATTGGCGGGACAGATAATTGCAGCTTTACTGTACCGAGATTGAATAGGGTACGACGCCTACGCCTCATATATGCTCCCGTATCAAGTAGTCTAGCGAAAGTCTCAAATTTCATTTTCTTGATCCCGACAGAATTGTTTCCTTAATATAAGGAGATCTTCAAACTTGCCCAGACAAATCCCCTTGATAGGAGTTGTCTTTTTATCGTTACCTAGAACCTAGGGACTCAGAACTGTTAGGATGTAGAATGCACCAAGCTGGACCAGTATTTCGTATTTGAGATAGTCGTCAGCCAGATGTATGAGGTTTGTCTCCCCAGCCATTTCACAGGCTTGAGAGAAATGCATAGATATGGGGAATAAAAAACATTATTCCTAGTAAATGAGGTCAAAACACTGGAATTCCCATCAATTTTAGCGCGGATACCAAAAGAGTCTGTTCTGAGAAGTATTCACAGAGCAAAAAATAACAAAAAAAAGAAGATTCGATAAGGTCGTGCCCGCTACAGCAACATTAGTTACTGCTGAAGAAAGTTTTTGAAACTTTGGGCATTGCTTACGGATCGAACCGGGGTCGCCGGAAGAGTGATTTTGATTAGTCACTAAGGTAAATATTAGGACGTGTGTGCGTAGGTTTGAGAAAGAATCGGTGTAACTAACAAATCCGGAGTGATCACCACTACACTGGAAGGAGTTAGAGGGATTTTTGAGAATTTCGCCGATGTTATTTTACTGACCTACACAACCAGAATTTGGCCAAAGTTGTGCTTGACATGCTTTATATTACTCTTATCACGCTAGGTCCTCTATTTCTCGAGTTTGATCGTGTATTTCATGTTCAGCTTTCTCATAGAGTCGTTATTTTTGAAAATCCCGCATGCTACGGTCGGAATTCGTTTCGAATTTGTAGAAATAAAAATGTTTTTTGTGTTGATTATTGCAGTCTTGATGTCATAGCCCGCTCACAGGAATGTTTGATCAAACAACCCGCTGATTTACACTTAAATTACTATCAAAACAATAATATTTAAAGCCTTTCCCTTCAGGCTATACATATCCCCAAACACCCAAATAAAAACAAGGTAGCTCCAGGCCCTTTAAAGCGCCACCCGAATGCAACCAGTGTGTATGCCTCCCATAGAATTGGACTGTCAAACGCCGGTGAAAAGACGAAACGAAAAAGGCCGGGATAGAAAAAGAATACAAAAGTTCGAGAACGCTCCTCTAGCAGGAGCAGCAACACCCCAGCTCAAAGATCCGAACTCTTCGGATCCCTCAAATAAACATCCGGCACCTTCGGAACTTGGGGACTCCTCTTCAAACCCTCCCTAAAATTCTTCCTCCCCTCCGCATCAGCAGCACCACCCGTCAATCTCCTAATACCAGATCGGAAACCAGAGCGGATGCTGTGATGCGCGCCGCCACCACCCGAAGCACCACCCCCACCACCACCATTAGGCCTAATAATATGTTCCAAAGCAAAAGGTTTCTCATCGCGACCGCCGCGGGAGAAGTCAGCTTTGAAGTCATCGTCCGAGAAGGCTTCTTCGTCTACTATTGTTTCGTCGAGGGAGAACGATGTACCCGGTGGTGAGAATGCATTCGCTGCTGGTGAGGTTACGGAGCGGGTGTGCATTCCTGGGCGGGCGGGTAGGCCGTGACTTTGCTGTGGTACTGATGTAGGCCCGAATGCGCCAGGTGACATGATCATCGCTTCTCGCGAAGGCGAGATGCGTAAATCAGCGAAACCGGTATGGAAGGATCCAACGCTGGCGTTGCGTTTAAGCGATTTGTGGAGGATAGGAAAGGTCTGTTGATCGTAGAGACTTTCTCGCACGTCAGCAGTTGTTCCAGAATAATGATGTAGACTAGATTGTACGGCACTAGTAGGTGTCATATCAACATCGTCATCATCAAAGAAATCATCTAGACTCTCCAGTTTCATGACTAGATCGCCTGGTGGGTTATCTCGAGTGTCATCGGACATCATTGTGGCGGTGCGGTAATCTGGGAGATAAGAGCTGCCGTATTCCTCATTAACAAGTTCAACTTGGGGGGTGGTCTCTTCCTCCGTGACAGGAAGTTCAGAGCTGGCGCAAGTGTAAAACACTGCATGCACGTTCGCCCTCGTGGTAGCAGCGTGTGCTGCCGGCACCGGTATCGACCAACCAGACTCTTCCGGAATTCCATAAAGACTCTGGACTTTCTCATACTCTTTCCGCAATGCTCGGCTCGTGTTGGCTCCAGCCATGCTCATACGCAGATGCTTATTGTCGAGTGGAGTGGCTGTCATGGTCATCACGTTGTCTAGCACTGCCAAAGTCTGAGGACAATATTCAGTTTGAAGCAGGCGCAATAATGGCGAGATGAGGTCAGGCCCTTTGGTCGCGATCTCCGTTTTGCGCATATCTATGTCAGGTATGATGACACAGAGCAAATGCATAGTCTTAATTTTAAACCACGACAACTTGTTCGTCAGCAAACTCATCATAAAGACCAGACTGCGGAATTCGTTGTCGGGGAAAAACGTAGATTTGAGAGCAGGTAGCATTTCTCCGAGGAAATCATCATCCTTTAGATATTCTTGATTGGCAAAGTCTCGTAGTGACGCCGCAATAGTGGTAAAGGAATAGCGATCGGCAACCTTGGCCAGCGTTCTGGCCGCTGATATTGTGGGTGCATCATCAACATTCGTCTCAAACATGCGGAGAAAGCGTGGTAAATTCGCAAGCAAGGTGAACAGAAAGCGGGATTCATCGCCAATGAGCTCATTGGATGGTAGCACAACGAGCTTTTCGAGTATTCGCAATGACCTGTCGAGACAGATGCTAGAGCGGACACCCTTGTAGACAAGCGAAGATAGCCCTTCATAGGAGCTCTCCCATTTCGGTGGGAATGTTTCCGAAAGGCGCAGGACGATCGCTGGATCAGAAAGGTCGAGCTTCTCCATAAGCTTTTCCAACATCGCGAGGCTCTCAACGAATTCGCGCTCATGGATAGTGTCCAAACATGCACACGTAGTCCAGAACAGCTGAGGATATTGCACAAGATCCGCGGGTGTGAGTGCATCGATGATCGTCTTGAGCGTAGAAAGTATCTCCATAGAAAATGTCTGCACCTCAGTGCCATCATCTGCAATCGTGTTCGACAGTCTTGCCAACATATCGGCCAGCATAGGCTGATCCAACGAGCTGAGAACACTTCGGAAGACTTGAAAAGAGCGGCATGCCAGATGGTGCACAGGACAGTTCGATGCCCATTTCAGTGCTGTCTTGCCCCAATCTTCGCGTATGGTGGGGTATGTAATGCTGAAAATCTGAAATACTTCTGTCGCAACATAGCCCATTGCCTCTGGGAGTCGAAGATCATTCTCGTCTTCTTTCTTTCCATTGAATTCGTCATAAGTCCACACGACTTTGATTTCATGCCGTCGGATCAGTTCGATGAAATCCTCGATCGATCGTTTCGTCGGGATGGTGCGACTGTCATCCTCGACTTGGGAGATCACAAGCTCGTGTATTAGATGAACAAGCATTTCTCGTGCTTGATCTTGAACAAGAGGAATGTAATGGTCCCACAAGATGAGGATAACGTGGAGCAAGAGTGGAACACTCTCTTTAGCCAGTTGTGTCGGCGCTACCATAAGATCCACAAGGAGAATGAGGCAAAGCTGTCCGAGGGAGAAACCCTGTTGCTTGTTACCACCAGGGAGGACAGCGCTCAGATCTGCCAGGTAAGGAAGCGTGCTAGCCTCCGGTGGAACAGCATACGTCTGCCTTCTGCCTTTATCTTGGACCATTGCTTTCGGTGTGATTTGCAACTGCAGAAATTCAACCACTTTCGAGCCTGCAGGAGTACCCGCCAGATACACAACAATCTGCTTGGCGAACTCAACAAAGTTTTGCTCCTTCTTATCAAGACAAATAGTGATGATAAAATCAAGAACAAGTTGTACATTGCCAGCATATGGTCCAGTAGCCAACGCCTGCCAGAGAGCTTGAATCTCATTGTGCAGAGCGTTTCCGCACCGAACAGTGATTTCAAATAGGTTCACCAACAGCATGTAAGATGTCGCCGTTGGGCCTCCATTGGGGTCGAGCTGTAATTCGATCGTTTGAACCCAGGGAAGCATAGCGGCGACCATATTCCGTTGGTGATCTGCTTGCAGATCTTTGAAAAATCGTGAGAATTCGGAGAAGACATGAAAAGCAAGATCTGAGTGCTGTTGCGCTAGGCGTTGTGATGCTTCGAACTGAGCTCGCTTGTACACAGCGATGGTCTTGTCTGAGATACTAATATCCAGATCTTGCAGTTTTGAGCTCTTCTCTTGTCGTTCCTCTAACGATCGCAGCAGTCGTGCTGACTTCATCCTTAGTTGGTTATTATCATTCCCGAGTGTATAGAGACCTGCGCACAGTATCTTCCAAAAAGCTGGTGCAAAGTCTTCCCGTTCCATCAGGACTTGTGTAACGACTTCGAAATAGCTCTCAAGAGCCTTCGGAGACTTTGCGAGGTAGCACATCTCAATGGAACGACCCAAGAAGTATGTGTGCTCTTTATTATGGACGATGAGATTTTGGAGCGCTCGACGACCAATTGCATGTGTTTTGTCGCTTGGTGTGTCGAAGATGGTATCAATCCACGAGAGCATGCGGAGCACATCAAATTGCAGGTGTGCTTTGGTGTCGGTGGTGATACTCACAGGTCCACCACAGAGACTGGCCATGGCACTCAGAGCCGCCGTCTTCAGATCTCGCTTCTCAATTTCCATGGCAGCAGTGACAATTCCCTTCGTGCCGTATTCCTGTTCACGGTCTAGCATCGACCGTCTCATTGAATCCTCACGCTGTCGAATTTGGTTCTGATTAGGTGAGTAGCCGCACCAGTCTTCCATGAGTGCAAAGGCTGCTTTGCGCGCCTGGAAGGGCATCCACCGAATAGGATCCTTGGTTCGATTTATGCCAGCATACAACTCTTCCATCAAGCCACAATAATGAGTTCGCAATTTATGAAATTCCCATTCATTCTGTATTTCAGCATCATTTAGGAACAATCGGAGATCTTTCGTATAGTTCATAAGATTAGTAAGGATCCACTCGTCGTTACTTGCATCAGAGGTGTGCATAAAATGGGAGGTTAGCTTGTACACATGTGCGACTTCCATCCGTAGGAAGTCGGCTCTTCGGCTTCTCCGTGGGCTGCTAATAGTTCTTTGATGGTTCGCAATGCGTATTTTGGCCTCCTCGTTGCAGTTTACCACTGCTGGTTGAAGACATTCCAGAAGTGTGCGGTATAAGTTTTGGTTGATGGATCCTAGCCCCACCACAACAGCGTCGCGTACGGCAGGATTGCCAACTGCTAAGAATGGTATTACTCTTGAAAATAGTTCACCGGCAGAAAGGACTTTCTCGCCATTTTGCTGAGACGACTTTGAACTCTTTCTCGTATGTGTACCTGACTGACCTTGAGCAGCAGCTTGAGCGCCTTTGTTGGTGAGGGTGCAACAAGCGAAAATCAAGTATAATTTCCACTGTTCTATAACCAGATCAGGCGCCGTCACAGCAAGTCCAGCTCCACCTCGCTGATCAACTCCGTCGAAGCTGGAATACGGGGCGTAGCGTGTGCCTTCCGCCAACGTGCTGATGACCTTCTGCATCAAAGATATCCTAGCACAAATAATTTCGCGAGTAAGAGTGACGGCGAAAGGACAGAGCTCGAAAGCCAATCGGATGAGACCGGGGAACACGACTTTGAACCACAGAGTCGAATCGTATGGCACATCACTACTGCAGAGCTCAACGAGTGCACTTTGAAGATTGCTCTTCCTCATGCCTCGCTGCAGTCGACTGCGTTCGGCGACCGAGAGCTTCTCGTCGTTCACATCCATCACCTTCTCAGGGCTGCCCTCCATGATTTTAATGATGCGCTCACTGCGTTTGCCAAGCGCAGTGTCAAATTCGGTGACCAAACGCAAAACCGTAACGGCAAATGTTCGCACTCGTTGGGACGGCGAGCACAGAAAGAACAGACCATGCGACTCCACTTCGTCGACATGTGCCCATATGGTCGAAAGATCAAGTTGAGCTCCGCGAAGCACAACAACACTCTCATCAGAAGGATTCTCGGTCGCAACACGTTTGGTCTTTTGCTTAATTTCTTCTATCCATATCTCCAGTAATTCAACGTAAAGTCGCAGAGTACTTTCGATGTGGGCGTGGCCAAGCATGCCACCATCTGACATGGTCGCATACCGATCGTCGAAGTTGAATATGAATCTGGCAAACCCAATTGTCACTACTTGAGCGTGCGCTTGTCTAGCAATAGATTTGATGGATTGAGCCGAAGATGCTGCAATATTGCCTTGGACGTGTGCTGTACCGGTGCAAAGAAGGTTGATTAGTGATTTGAATGATATGTGTGGAGACAGACAACGCGGTAGCGCTTGGACAGCGACGTGAAGTAAATCGTAGAACCCTTGTCGTGCGTCAGAAGGTGTCTGGAGGTCGTCCCTCCGAGCGAAGCTGAAGGCTTCTGCCATAGGAGTTTTTGGAGTTTGCGACGAGAACTTCTCATTGAGGACTGCTTGGCCACCAAAAGCATTGTCACATAGCAGAGTGATCTCCCCTAGAATTTTACAAAACCTGCTGTACGAGTCCTTGGTCACCTCACTGAATTCAGCAACCATGACAGGTCGTGACAGTCTTTCCTCTTTGGTAAGAGTGGTTTTGGTAATTCCGTCTTCGTTAGGGCGAGGGCTGAGAGGCATCGATGACACCTGAAATGGCTCTAGGGATGGGTCGCTGTGAAATGTGACAGGAAATGGCGGCTGTTCGCCGTTTTCCAGGTCGGTCATGATGGCCAAAAATGCTCGAATGCCAATGACAATCTTCTCTGGCTCGAGATCAACTATTCTAAGCTCCCTATTGGAGGTGAACATCTCAGAGTTCATAAGTGGGAAAAGAATAGTCTTGAAGCAGACCTCTTGATATTTGTAGCCAATAATTCGGATGAGCTGGATAAGAGGTTCAGCGATGGCTGGGTCTGTGGAAATGTATGATTTTCTACCAGGAATGAATACCAGTCGGATAATCTCGTGAAGGTTTTTGGTTGTCTGTAGTTGAGAATCGCAAGTTCGATAAAGATATGTCCACACCATCCTGCATATTCCTCGAAGGGCGACTGCCCGGGTTCCCCGCTCTTTGAGTTTCGATTGCAAAGGTAAGACTAATGTTAACCACTGCGTAGCAAATGTTTCGTGCGGCGAAGCGCATAGCACAACCGAGAGTACTGGGAAAGCATTGTGCCAATGCTTGGGCTTTGTCAGCATTTGCACCAGCTTCGGTTTAAGCGTGTCTATCACTCCTTTCCATCTAGGGAGATTTAATTCGGATGTCGCGTTTGCAGCTAGGGGTAATAGTAATTCCTTGAACAGTGTGTTGTATGCGTATTTAATGGTTTGTCCAGAAGCGTTGATCGCGAGTTTCGCAAGCGCTAGCATGAAGTCGCAAGACCGGTTCCAGCTAGGCTCTGGTGTGAATTTGATCCTCATCCACCTCAATCCCCGTATGACGAGAACAGCCCGCCCTTCGGCTTCCCTTCTTGCGCCTACGTGCAACTGCATTTTTTCCAAGTCATTGATGAATCGACCAGTGACATTTTCGAAATCCAATTCGCTCATGGCACCCAAAAGCTGGCCAAATATCACCCAATTCGACTGTCGAAAAGGTGACTCTTCCAGATAATCCGGATCTGCTGCGCTGAGCTGTTTGTATATTATGTCCTCCAGTCGATCAGCCATCTCCGGGGTAACATCGATAAGGGTGCTTTGCGCGAATATCTCCATGAGAACACGACATAGAAGGTAAATTGATACTGTTGATCTGCGCTCGGCTTGTATCACGGCCTGCTGGAGTGTTATAGCATTGTCTATTGCAGTTGGACCTTGTAAGCTTGTCATGGATGTAAGACTCTTTGCCTGTTACTTGTCAGTTCCTTCCCTGTTCAGAATTGACTCAACCCACCTGCGCCAACTCATTCCTGGCAGCATTCGCGGCTTCACTTTTCCCTTTACGCCACAGCATAAGAGTATCGATCAACGGCTTGGGTTTTTGACGCGCAATATGACCTAGAGCTTTGATCAACTGATCGAACGCAGGGTCAATATCCGGTCCACAGATTGATTCCACCCTTGGCTCGCCTCCTCTGGGATCACTCAAACATTGACTAATTTTCTGCTCCGCAAGAGCTATGAACTATCCCACAATCAGCACTGCTCTTCGCCGCACGAAGAGATAGATCTTACTGAATTGAACAAATGGTGCAGAGCATACTCGCCGACAGTGACTTCCTTGACTTGCTGCGTGTGCACTCCGCGTGATTGCGAACGAGTATGGTTGTGCTCTTTTCTGGTTCTTCCACTGTACATGCGCTCTGGCCCCCTCCTAAAACTCGTCCCCTGAATATTCTCCAAAGCCATACGATCCCCAAACGAAGTAGAGGGGGAGTGCCCTTTACTCGTTGTGCCCGTGTGGCCATTCAACAATGGCAGACTTCCCACCCCGTCTTCAGCCATTATTCTAGAGTCGATCGCATACTGCCCGACACCCACTCCGGCGATGGTCTGGGGGGTAATAGGACTAGTGCTCGGAGTGCTGGCAAAGCTCGTATTTCGGGAATGCTGAATACTGCCGTGCACAACAGAGGCCTGACGGTGATGTCCGTAGTTGCCAGAAACTTTCCTCTCTAGTGAACCTCCATCGAGCGGGAGAGGGGCGACGGTCGTCAGCTTGGAGCCAGGTCCATTAGCGGCGGGAGTCTGCGAGCGCGAGGTGCTTCCACCACGGGTAGATTTAGCGGTAACAGCCCGGCCACGCAATAGCGATGGTTCTCGGGATGGGATGATTTTTGGTGCAGCTGAAGGGAGTGCAGGTGCAATCGCGGGGATCTCGCCCGCATTATGGTGAGACAAACTCTCGGCTCGCTGTTGACCCTGGGGGGTTGCTGTGTCATAGTGAAGATGATTAGCAGAAAACCCCCGTATTCTAGAGATGAAAGGGGAGGATGCGTAGTTTCTAAAAGGATAGAAGGAAAGAAGTAATAACGCAGCATTGAAGTTTCCATCGTGAAACCGAACAGAAACCAAACCTGCGCATTCTTATATAAAGATTGCATTGCGGCGGTTATCACTTCTTAACGCAAAATGGATTCGTGCACTTACCCATCCCACTATCAGGACCAGCCGCGCTTCATAGGCGCAATATCAACGTGGACTATCCTTCCCTCATTGGCATGCTGCGGATCCGAGACAAATTTGCACAAGATTGCATCGCCAGAAGTACAACAGGCACGCGTGAAAGTGTAGTTGGAGAGATGGAATTTTGGCGGCATTAGCCTCCGAAGTCAACTCCACTTTGTTCAAGGATACTATTTACTTTGCCCAATCAGAATGCTCCTTGGCAGGGGAATTTCTGGCTTACCACACCATCAAAAGCGTGGCATTCAGAAATGGGAGAATCTTTACGTTGTGCTTCTCTTGTCCCTCTTTGAGGTAGTATGACTGTGAGCATTTGTTTACGTTGATCCCCGTAAACACCAAACGTGCACGAAGTGGTTTCGAAATGAAAAGGGAGACTAAAATCTAGCCAATCAGATTAAAGCTCGATTTTGTGGTTTTTTTATGTGTGAACGCTAACGCATTGACGACTTTTCATCATCAGAACACTGATACAATCAACATCATCAACTGATAAGAGCCGCTGCTTCGACGTCACCTACAATTCCTAATCCCAAAATCTCTCATCTCATATACCTACCCGACTGTCGTAATTCTACCTCTGAATGGATGTAGGGGCCAAGTCAGGATTGATCGGTTTTCAGCGTGTAGGTCAACAGTTCAATTCGATCGCATCTAACTATATCACAGCTCCTGGTCCAATATGGAATATGGTAGCATTTTGTAGATCACGAACAGATCCAACGAAAAGATTTCTCCTATTTCCTATCTCCACAGAATAGAGTATCAATATCCAAAGTCAATTCCCACACGCTCTAGCAACTTAACAACATCCACATAACCATGAAATCTCGCGACGCGTAGCGCCGTCCAGTGTTTGTTGCCCGCCGTCATGTCTCGGTCCGCCCCATGCGACAAAAGCGTCTTCACGATCTTGACGCGACCAGCTTCAGCGGCAGCATACAAAGCAGTCACTCCATTATAGTAAGAACCTTCAGCATTGATCTGCGCGCCAGCCTTAATCAATCTTCTCACCATCTCCAAATTACCTGTCCTCGCAGCTGCCTGTATTGCACCGAGACCCTTATACCGCCCAAGCGGTACGTCTAGCATCGCCCCTCGTTCAAGTAGTAACTCCACGATGACTACATGCTCGCGCTCGACTGCAGCTTGTAGGGCAGTTCTTCCAGCATTATGAGCGGGTGGGGCATTAATTGGAGCACCAAGATCCAGTAACAATTTCACGATGGCGATATTGCCTCGTTCAGCAGCAGCTTGGAGCGGAGTCCTTCCTGTGTATCGATGTGGTATTGTGTTAATGTCTGCGCCGGAGCTAATGAGCTGCTTCACAATCTCAAGATGCCCTGCACGAGCTGCGAGAGTCAAAGCAGTATGGCCTCCATTGTTTCCTCCAGGACTATTGGCCTCAGCGCCTGCACTGAGGAGGCTTTGCACAATCTCGAAGTGGCCGTTTGAAGCTGCGGCCTGGAGTGCGGTCCTACCGTAACAACCCTGGGGACTGGCATTGACATCGGCACCTTTGTGGAGAAGTGATGAGACCAGTGTCATGTCGCCGTCGTGGGCAGCGATTTGTAAAGGTGTCCATTGGTTCTCGTCCTCCGCCATGATTGTGGGACGAGACATGGCCTTCCCACAATTACGGGCTTGCTTCAGAGCGATATCGCTTGAAGATGTGATGAGTAGCGCGTGCAGATGGATAGACCTACAATTGAGCTTTTGAAGGGTGTCTCTCCAAGGAGAGGAGTCCCGATATAGCTAGGTATGACCCTTGGATTATCTAATTGACTTCTCAGTAGCAGCAGTGTTGAAGGACCAGGATTTTGCCCTTTCAAAAGACTCAGAGTTGATGATCCCGAGAAAATAGCATTTTAGCCCCCAATTTCGCGGTTATAACGCTGTAGATGCTTTCTGATCCCACTATTCTCGATCCCCTGGCCCAAGTGTCATTCGCTTACTATGGATACTGTTCTATAAACCCAGGTTCATTCGCAGGCCTGTGCGCATATAAATCAGAAGGATCCTCCATGCATATCCAGACCAATCAAACCAAAGGGCGGATTAATAAGACAAGGCTTGCCATTGGTTAGTTTCAATGATCAGCCTTCTTACATTGCATAATCAGACTCAACAGCCTTGCTGCGTCGGAATATAGGATTTAGCACCGGGGCGCGGACTTTCGCTCATACGCGCCCGGGACAGAAAAGTAGAGCCTTGCTACGTTACATCAAGGGATGTAATGCCTGTAGTACGGATCCTGCGTTCATGGACCTCGAAATCTGAGAAAGGATTTGGAGCACGCAGCCTATTCCGGCTGACATACCCATGTTCATTCCTTTATCGAACTGATGGCTAAACTGACAAATCAAGAAGGATTTCCGCAAGGGCGTTCCTCCTTCCAGCCTGGTGCCATAGTAAAACTTGTGGAAGCAGAATCCTATCATTTCTTCAGGATCAACTCGGCTGCCCGCTTATCTCGATTTTTTTCGGGTCTTTCGGAAAGTGCCTGCGTCATGTAATCAAGTCTTTCTTCTAAATTACCCTCTGAAGAAAAAGCAGTCAAACTTCACTACATTACTCAGATACCCATCAAAATCTAGGCATAACGACCATGGAAGAAGTTGAATTAAAATCTTGGGGCAATGAGTATTGTGATCTTGAATGCAGCTCATCGGCAAGTGAAGCAACGGCCTTTCTTGGAAATCCCCAGCCTGTGACTGTTAACCATCACGCTGGTATCCATCATACTTCCGAACAGTATTTGGACTCGTTCTGCTAATAGTGTTGGCCCTACTGTTAGCTTCGGGCATGGTACACTTTCCACACCAAAAGACCAAACCGTACAAAACTCGTCATGGATATTGGCTGCCTTGCATTAGATATTACCAAATAGACTGAAAAGTATCGACAGCACCGCTTGGACCGCAAGTGTACAATAGGTTAAGCAGCAAGATCGTTAGTTTGTCCCGAAGTCGTCTGGCGCATCACTAAATTTGAACAATCTCAACTGACCTAGATACTAGTGCCCCATTGAAAGTGCTACCTCAGCTCAAAGCTCCCTAATAGTTCACTTAATATAGAGAATGGAGTGATATTAGACAGATTAACAGTACAACGAGAAATCAAGGCAGAATCAGTGTACAAAAATCCTAACATATTGATGAAGAAAAATACTTTCCTTTCACCTACTTCTGCTGACCACCCTTTGTGCTTTTATTGTTGTGATTCTGAGCACCCTTAGGCTGTTTTGTTCGTAGGGGTAGTGCTGTTCTTTTGGAGTACGCGGCCTACACAATGGACAGATCCAAGCGCCTTCAGGTATCGTCTCTGCTGTGAGTCCCACACATTTGGCGTGGAACCACTTTGTAAGACAGCCGTCATCGGCACATTTTACCATCATTGTCCCGATATCAGGTCCATTGCAATGGCACCACAAATCATACTTTGCTTCTGGCTTTGCTTTATCCTTATTGACACGTATGACTTCATTCGAGTCATCCATTTCGACGTCAGCGTCTACCGCTTCGGCATCATCCTCGGGCTCATCCTCGGCCATCTCGACGTCTTCTTCTTCTTCTTCTGCCTCTTCATCTTCTGGCTCTTGATCTATTGGCTCTTCATCTTCTGGCTCTTCATCTTCTGGCTCTTCATCTGCTGGCTCTTCATTTTCTGGCTCTTCATCTTGTTCTTCATCTTCATCTTGGATGTTTTCATCTTCATGGTCATTACCTACGTCAACATCGCTGTCCTCTTTATCGCTGCCATCTTCACTGTTGTCACCTTCATCGCTCTGATCTTCCACTCCTTTAGGAAGTTCCAGTCTATTACATCTCGCGATCTGATCGTCCGCCTTGACTCGCTCAATCAACTCTACCGCAAAAGTTTTGCAATGAAAACTCTCGAGATTATACGTCCAGTTATACTCAGTCATGATATCCTTTGCTATAAACCGCAATCAATTAGCATATCTTCAAATTACAAGGAGGGAAAGGGGAGGAAAAGGATGTTCGGAAAATAAATAACATACCAGCTTCCGCAACAGGGTTCCAATGCCACTCAGACAGGTCTCTCGGGACAGAACCCTGATAATGCCAGTATGGTGGACCTAGCTCCGGCTGCCACCGCTGCCGGGAATCTACTAAGTTGCCCTCGATGAGCTGAGTCTTAAAGATCCACAGGACTTTGATTGTGTTAGGGTTTTGGTCTGAATAAGGAGTGGGACAGACAGTGACAAGTTCATATCTCCTTCCCACAAAATCCATATCCTCTGTGAAATAACCAAAAAGAGCTTTATAATGCTTTGCATCGAGTCTTTCCAATAAATTCTCCTTTTCAGGATGTGCTTCTGCGCCCCCCTCTTCAGGAGCTTCCCGAGGTGTTACAACGTGGAATGCATGATACTCCTTTTCATTCGGGACGGCTTTTTCAACGGGCATCCCAGATGCAGCGATTATTTGGAAGGCAATCTCTGTGTCTTCGAGATTTTTGGTATGCGTCAAGAACATTTCCCGTTTAGGATCCGATTCGGGTGGTTCAACAAATCTTTGAAGAGGGTCTGGGTATTTCAGCCAGTCGGACAAATTGTCGTGAGATTTCATCCAAGCGGCTGCATTCTTGAGACGTGTCAGATCATTGATAATAGGTTGAGGCTGAGGCTTCTTCTTCGTGAACCTGGACCTCCTCCTTGCCGTCTTTTTCTTGGGTTTGGATTCTGCTGCATTATTCACGCGCGGTTTCTTCTCTGGGGCGGGATTGGGCGCATCTCCGTCCGCTGGTCTCTTCTTCGCTGCAGTCTTGTTGGAAAAATTCTTCCCTGGCGCGGGACTGGGGGCAACATAGTCATTTGGTCTTTTCGCCAAGAGGTCGGCTGGCCTTTTCGCCAAAAAGTCGACTGGTCTTTTCGCCAATGTATTCCGTTGTTCAGCGGACTGTTTCCCCGATGCTGGCATGGGGGCAGGGTTTTCAGCTGGTTTTTTCGCCAACGTGTTGCGTTTACCAGACTTGGACGGGCCTGCCATAATGAAATTTGGTGTAGTGAAAAATGTTAGTATCTGATTCTATAATTGATATTACTTACTGTATATTATGAGCTTTTAAAATCGAGGGATAAGGCTCGAGACTCGAGTGCAATGAGATTGTATAGGGAGTAGAAACAAAGAATAACATATCCCTTTGCTAGAGACTTGGTGGCATTGTGATTGATACAGGGGTAATGAAGGCTGTGGCGAAAAAGACAAAAGTCCGTACAAACTGTATAAAGGAGCCATTGGTCCGAGAATATACGAGACAAATAACTACGACAGTAGAAGGGAGCGAAACGAGTTGACTGCGACCGTGTGCTCACAAGTCCAAACCAATTTGGGCGTCGAACTTGATATGTGCATCGTTAATACTCTACCCTCGCCACGGCGGTCTGCGCACTGTTATCTAATGGCATTGCGTATAGACAGGACAGATCTATCTCATAGTGAGATCTGGGGTCTTAATTTTGTTAAGTTGCTTATCGATTTTATATCTTGTACATGTGGAGGATGGATGAGAGAGCAGATGTGGTTGTTGGTTTTCCAGAAACGCTGTGTTTAGGAAGGCGAATAGACCGGATATGAGGGCTATAGATTGCCGAGGGTTTTGATGAGACAGGCCTAACATGATCGAGAGGGATTTTGCTGTTACAGTTGTCGGAGAGAGAAAACTGATAGTTGGCTGTGTTTTAGTTTAGTGGAAGCACGCTAAGTCGTAGGGGGTTAGCCTGACATTATTCAGGGGTACACTCCTTGCATGGTGAGGCTTTTTGACTACATCTTCATCCAACTACAACTCAAAACACCAAAAACTTGCCTGCCAATATTCCGGCAATCATTGGCACAGCTCCAATCATTCTGCTCAAACTCATTCATTATTTCAATGACGGCGAAAACTATAGTTCGGTCTATACAACAATGTACCTATGCTCTTTCATAGCAACCCACATCGACTATTTATGGACTGCTCGAGCAAGCATGGCTCGGGCTCACAGTAACGTAGAATTGATCTGGAAGCGATTCAGGGTACGCTAACGGGAATATCAAGATCCTGAGTCATCAAGAGCACAAAACGTAATTGTACAGCAACAGATTCGGTAGAGTTTTCCAGAAAAATTTCAGTAAGGCTGACGACGAGGCTGGCGATAAGGCTCAAGACGAAAGAACAGTCGGATGTCTAAAACCCAAACGGCCACTAAGAGGGCCAACAGCCACCACCCAAGGACCCATTCACGAGTTTGAGATGTTGTCAAGGTAGATTGTCATACTGGGTAGCTATCCAACCCTGCAAAGTCGTAATGGTTTTAGGATCATGATAGGCGCTTGTAGTCGCTCCGCTTATCACCATATAACAGTACTTCACCCATGACAAAGACTAGTGACTGACAAGTTTCCTTGCTGATATAGTCATACTCTAATTATGCTGTTTGTATCGGTTATGGACGCCTTCATGATAAGGCTAACTGACCTAATGATGGTCCTATCTAACACCATATAATGGCACTACACGGATGATCACGGCTAAGTCAAGGGGTATATCTGGTATAGTAGAGGCATGTGAATAGTAGTTATCACCTCCTGATAGAGTCATACCCTAATTGTGCTGTTTGAGTCGGTCATGGACGCCTCCGTAATAAGAGGTAACTGACGTGTTATGCCATTGCTATCAAGCTACCCATCATCTCTATCATTCTATAAAAGATTATCCTTTCAATCTTCTTGTTCTGCTTTCTTTCAATCAACAACTACACTACCACAATACAACATCTCTCTTTCAATTCTTTCCTTGACCATCTTACATAAATACAACTACACACATACTCAAATACACAACTCCTCACATTACTTCCCAAAATGCCCTTCCGTGTCGAGGATCCAAAGCCATACAACGGATGGAACGGTCCAGTCCTATGTGCACACTGCAACGACCCAGCTCAGATGTCCCAGCTCATCCGCGAAATCGTCCACGCCGGCTTACCAAAATCAGAGATCGACATGACAGACTGGTACTGGACCCACAACACCCACCCTCCCGCTGCGAGTCTCGTCTTCCTCGTCGGCATAAACAAGGACGGAAGCACTGCAATCAGTTGTATCCCAAACGCAAAATCTGTTGGCTTCAAAGGGATTAATGACCCAAGGCTGCAGGAAGTGTCTGGATTCTGGCATCCTGGAAGGATTGATGCTTTCACCAAGATGCATGAGTGGGGACGTGGAGGATTGATATGGAATCTGGAGCAAGCTCAGCCGGGTAGTATTGCCCACAAAGAGTTCTATGTTCTTTCAACTGGAGTCGCCGTTGAGGGATACCAGGGGCTTGCGAAGGCTGAGAAGGGGCCTGGTGGTGAGAAGAAGGTGGAGGAGGAGACGAAATGATTCATAAGGCAATTCGTTTCTAGCTGAAAATAGATATGAATGTTCTGCAATATAGCTTGCAATGCTTCAGTTGAAAGAGATCCAAAGTACAAACAATACCAGAAGCCTTCAGCATAACGAAAACAACTTCTGAACTTATTTCTCTTTTTGAAGTGCTTCAATTCCTGGCCATGTGCAATGTATAAGATGTTGGACGATAAAGGGCAACTTATTATAAATCTTACTCATAAATAGATAGACGTGTCGCGAGAGCACTTGGCTCAAGGTAAAGAAATATTGCTGGGAGCTATCAGCATATCGAAAATAACTCCTGCATTTCTTTTTTAATCGGAAGTATATCGGATCCTAGCAGCATTCAAGCTATGAATGCTTGGACGACATAAGATCGCTTTTTACAATATTCACTTATAAAAAGATCGATGCTTTGCGAGAGCACTTGGTCAGTGAGATAAGAGTACTGCTGGGCGCCAACAATAGAAGGAAAACACCTTCTGTAGTTATTTCTTCTTTTGTAGTGCTTCGGATCCTGACATCCTGCGATAAATGACTGCTGGGAGCCACTAGCATAACGAAAACACCTTCTGGAATTATTTCCTCTTTCATACTGGTTCGGATCCTGACATCGTGCGGTGAATGGATGCTTAGAAGGCACAGGGTAGCTTTTTGCTATTCTCACAGATTAGGAGATATGCGAATGGGAGAGCACTTGGATGATGGTACGTAGAAGAGCTTGGGAAACAGGGTTGGGGGTGACTCGAATTTGATTATGAGCACTAGAGTTTAGAATATGGATGCATGAGAATAAGAGTAGTGAATAGTGAGATCATGAAATCTTATTCCCGGCACTGCCGTGCCATCAGGTGAGAAACCATGAGCGTCAACGCATCGAAATCTCAATACCCATCCCTCGCATTCTCTTCCTGGCACACCGCATCCACACTACTCACAACATAATCCCAACAATCCTTTATCGGTGGGCAGTTATTAGGCCAACACGCAGGTGGCTGCTTCGCATGCGAAGGAGCAATAGCACACTCAACGCTAGAAAAGCGATCATTGTTCCTTTTGCCAACATTAGCAACTTCGCCACCGTTACTGTATGATTTAGATGCGCCGGTCCAATCGCAATCACGCTTGTCGTAAAATGTACAGCCCACGATATCTGACATGGCTAGAGATGAGATCTTGTTGTTCATGGATTTGGGTATGTTGTAGCATTGCGATAGTAAAAGGTCGATTGTGGTGCATTTGCTGAATTGGCTGTCCTCGCAGAAGGTCAATGGGAGAATTTTAGGGAATGGTTCATTGCGGGTGCCGACCGATTGTGGTAGTGCGATTGCAGATACAGCTGTGAGAGCTATGACTGAGAGCATCGCTAGGGTCATCTGCATATTGTCGTGTCGTGTTGTAACGTCTTGATTTGCGTGATTTTAGTCTGTTAGAGAGTTGGCTTTGTTATGTTGTATAAGTGGGGTTTGAACGTGGTTTTGGTTAAGTGATTTAGAATTTCAACTCAGGTGGATGATGATATTTATAGAGCAATCAGTTCTGTGTGAATTTAACACCATGGCAGTTGTAACACTTCACAACATACAAGCCCTGCATTGTCGGATAGCAGTGATGGCTCTTAGAGACGAAGGTGACTTTCTCTAGACCCCGTGGACGTGAATCGAACCATTTCTTGTGAATACACCACCATGGTGGTCGTAACACTTCACATCCTTCTAGCCCTGCATTGTCAGATATCAGCATTGGCTATTAGAGACGAAGGGGACTTTCTTTAGAACTCGACGTCAATCGAACCATTTCTCTGTGAATACAGAACCATGGCAGTTGTAACTCTTCACATCACGGAACCCCGCATTGTGAGATAATAATAAAGGCCGTCGAAGACGAAGGTGGCTTTCTCTAAAGCCTGATGTGAATCGAATCATTTCACTGTGAATATAACACCATGTCTGCTGTAACACGTTATCATGCGAACCCTACGTTGTGAGATAGGAGATTTGACCGTCGAAAAGAAAGACGACTTCGTCCTGAACTGGACGTGAATCGGTAGCAATAAGCACAGAGATAAGGTTAGATATGCGTAGATGGAGTTCATGGATATATGGTAGTTATGCCTTGAGTAGGTAGAAAATGAGCAAACGCATATCAAACATTAAAGGACAGAATACACAGAACTTTCAGAAACAAATAGAAAGGACGGAGGAAGATAATATTGAGGCGTGCCCTTATTGAGATGAAAGATAATTGAAAGAAGTCAAAAGAGGTTAAGAGATGAAGTGCCCCTGAGGGAGGGCAAGTCGGAATGCAACCTTTCCATTTGCAGACTAGCGCTTTATCAGATTCATCCTATCTTGCTTCCAACCCAGTGAAGATTTCTTCAGGTACCTTGAATAAGAGAAAATCCTTTAGTCAATTCCACTGTGTTTTTCAGTGCAGACATGAACCTACATAGAATGATAAAAAAAAACAGTTGGACGCGAGGGGTAAGATATCTAAACGAGTTCCGCTTGCGTGCTGTATGCTTCACCCTTCTCAAAATTATAAAGATAACACCACTAGTACATGAAAAGAAAATCACCTTTTCAGTGATGTGTTGAGGCTCACTTTCGGCCAGGTCCCACGAGATGAATCCAAGGGAATTCAAATCCTCCTACCCATAGCACACACCAAAATCTCAGCTTCTTCTCCTACCCCACCATCAACACAACCTCCTCAACCCCTCAACCAAATCCCTAACCTCCCCAACCTCAACACCCAACCCCCTAACAACGCGTTCCTGCACCTCATCTGAACAATCCAAAAACTTCTCAATCAATTCACCATCAACAAACCTCATCGGTTCCTCCGCCTGACGGATCTGATTCCTAAACCCTCTAAAAAAATTGAATGGGATATTCCCAGGACTAGCAACACATTCCGCAAGATTAGCTTGCAATTGCATGAGGAAATTCTGGCGCTCTTGGGATATGAGACCGAAGAGGTAGATTGAACCATCGACCTGAAAAGAACAGTGAGGGTTAGTAAGTGTTTGCTGCAAAGAGGAAGATAAATAAAAGAGAAGAAGATCAAACATACCGTCCCCAAAAACGCCCTCGGAACAATAACCGCCCCACCCACCCCCACGACATCCACACTCCTAATCCTATTAACCATCTCCCCCAAACCCACCTCACCCACAACCCTCAATCTCCTCCTATCCTCCTCACTAACCCCCTCCTCCTCCTTAGCCAACACCAACAAATTCCCCTCCGCATCCCCCTCCAACCACAACCCTTGCCCCACACTCGCAACAGCCGTCCCCCACGTAGTCTGATAATGCCTCGCCACTTCAACGAGTATATCCGGTAAACCCTCCCTCCCCCTCTTATATTCTATTACGGAAACGGATTTCATAAGATCTGCAATGGCGATGAGGTTTCCCGTTACGGCGATGTCGATTGGTGCTGTTGCGGTGCGGTATGTGCACTTTTTGGTGAGGGTGCCGTGGGAGGGGTTTTTGTTGTAGTCGAAGGAGTAGATTACTACTGTTTTTATTAGGGCGGCGGCGATGTTGCCGTCTACCATTGCTAGGCAGCGGCATGCACCCTTGAGGGGTAACTCGGTTATGAGTTTGAGGATCCTATTTTCAACGACTTCGAATACGAGGATTCGTCCGCGGAGGTTCTCAGCGAAGGCATCGTCTAGGTAGGCTGTTCCGATTACGAAGCGTTCAGCTAAAGAACCGGTACCATCGTTCAATTCGGCGCGCATGACACATTCGACTAATTCATCCACATTTAGTTTGTAGGTATCCAATTCCTTGAAGAGGACTTCATCTGCGAGTTTGAAATGCGATTCCACTAGTTCCATCCCATCTCTGAGTGTTCGTTTGATGGTGCCTAGACCGAATGCTTTCAAGTTCGGCGAGTATGCTATCCTTCGCACTGTTTCATTTACACTGAGGGTTTGGACGTGGGTCGTTCGTTCTGTATCTATGATTGCTACACGCAAGTCTTCGGATGAAGCTATTGCAACAGCGCCAGGATACGCGACCGAATCGAATGGGCAAACGCAGACAGCTTTTTCGGCAGTAACTGCGGAGAAGACAATTCGTTCTTCGGAAGCGTAGATAAGGCTGGGATGTTCGCATGTGGCAAACACACTGTGGGTACCATTACCACGGGGGAGTGCCTTGAAATTGGCTTGCTGAGTTCCAAGAATTGTGCTCTTTTTTGAGCCAAAATCGTAGGTCGAAGGATTCATATCGTAGGTGACAACGTTACCATCTGCCATGGCAACGAGGAGTGTCGGTGGGTGATGTGCAGGGAATAAATTCGTGATGAGTAGATTTCGGGGGATGGCATCGTCAGAGGTTGTTGTAGATTGGAGGGTTTTAAGGGTATGGATATCGAGGACTGAGACGATTGAGTCTTGCCAAAAGCCAATGACGCAAACATCGGGAAGGCTGGGAGATATAGTAACGCAGGCGAGTTGCTCGTCAGCTGAGAAGGTTCTTTGTGAATGTGGTGTCAGTCTATCGGCAAGTGCGAGAACTTGCAGCGTGGTGCCGTCTATTGAGACCACCACGTATTGCTCTGTAGCAGCAACGGCTGTGATCTGCCCACTAGCTTCGGGAGACCACACCGACCTGACCATACTACTGTCCAGATCGGTGATCCTGACCGACGTGCTCGTTACCTGTAGTAACAGTGCGTCGGGTAAATTGGTGGCCAATAAAGTCTGCTCGGTTAATAACAGACCTCTATGCTCAGCCAACTCTTCCACATTCCCATCTTCGCCAAAAAAGAAGACACGGCTTTCGTTGATGAAGCTGACGAGAAGTGTGTTTACGTATGCAGACGATGGATCTGATTTCAAACTGAACATATTGGTAACATGCTCCATCTCCGCCAGTATCCCAAGCTCTTCCATTCCTACACCACTGCGTACACTTCTCAGGCTGCCATCTTTCCACGCGCCACTTCCTGTGACTATACGTGCTTGACCCGAGGAGTATTCGTTTACTTGGCCTTCACCAGACCGATTGCCCATATCCATGATGGTGAAATCTAATATAGGGCCAATATTTGAGAACGTTTGTAGCACCTCAACCGATCCATTTCCACCACCTCTACTGCTGCCGCCATCCACAATCCTGATGACTTGCGAGTCGCCTTGGTAGGATCCAAGGAATAGACAGCCAGCGTCTAGGTATACGAGTACTGATGCTCGTGGTGTTTCTCCAATGACATCCACTCTCCACTCTTGCACATTTTCCTCAAAGTCTAGCATGAGCATAAGAAGGTATAGTTTCCCATAATCGTCGGCAAGGACGTATCTCTGAGTATCAATTTGTTCCCATGCGACAAATATGGTCGCCTCATCCAGTGGTCGCGTGATTATTCTGTAGTTGGAATCGTTGAAATATGATATACTTGTCTCTCCGAGGATCAGAAGACCATCTGACGAAGTTAGCAAGCTCAACCTTCCACTTCCATGAGCGACATACAAGGCGGACCCGCAATGGGTATGATTATACTGGCACCCATATCCATAGGATGCGAATGTGGACCTAACTTGTCATCGTCAAACTCCACAATGGGATCGCTACCATTACCGGGGGCATAAGTCAACTCCCTTATCTTCAGCCGAACTTTACTGTCATAGTCCTCATGTAGCAGAGCCAGCCGTGGTTTCTCTCCAGCTCTTGGTAGGAAAGCTGACGAGCGAACAAAGAACTCCGGTATTCTCGATACAGCCGGCTCGCCAAGCACACCTGATTCAATAATATGCTTCTTCCTGTCCTTTTTCACCAGGGACATGGTAGTTATGATGCCTTCGTAAACCTCCAAAGTGAAGAACTCATTTGTAGGATCCAGTAAACATCGATCACCCGTCTGAGATTCGCGTGCTGTCCGATCAGCCAGATCCATATAGCTCATCTCCGTCTTCAGTTGTTTACTACCAGGATCCCACGATAGTGTAAAGTACATTGCTCTATCTGTGCCTACGAAGAGGTGTTCCGTAGGCGCGGCCATAGGTCGTATTTTCTGAAGCATGGTAACTTTGCCGTAGAGGACTCGTGAGAACTGGAGAGCGATGCCATCGCCTTCTGTGATTGTATAAAATTCTAGACGATTTGATTTTCTGCAAATGGACTATCAGCTCGGGAATTGTAGCTGTATAGTTCTAAGGCAAAGATGCTTACGCTACCACAAGACAGTCCTCCTCCGGGGAGAGAAATTGAAGCTTGAGAGCATGGCGTACACTGCTCGGCCGGTGGATTGGCGCGAGATATGCCATGATTTGTTCCTCTTACAGTTGAGAGAGTAGTAAAAGGTGTTTGTGTTCCAATATAGCTGACGACATTGAAGTTGAACGCGGCGGGCGCGGAGGTCCAACTGCCCCACTTTGATTTTGAATATCAAAAAGTTCCCCCCCGCCAGAGTCACAACCAACAACCAACAACAAAATGTCTCGTAAGTATTGCTGACTGGTATTCCATTAATAGGGCTAATATATTATAGCCGGCGTGATATACGACGACAACGACGAGGCCGACCCCGTCCTCGCCGAATACGACGTCTTCATAAGCCCAGAACTCTCAGAACAAATCTACCTCGTCCAATACCCCAACCGCTCGCGCGACCAACCCTACAACGACCGCACAAATTCCAAACCCCTCGAAGTGCGCATAAAACCCCAAACCGGCTTCATGGAAGTCGACATCTCCACCACCGTCTACGTAAACTTTGACAAAACCAAGGGAGTCATGTGGGGTGAAGCACTCAAGACCGCCAAAGACAGTAATATCCATGCTTTTGGTATGGCGGCTGGGTTTGGCAAGGGGAGTCGCCCGACGGATATTCATATTGAGAGGGCTGGGAGAAGGGGGGGGAGGGGTGTGCAGACTGAGATTGCGAACTTTGAGACTGCTAATCAGAATGGGAATGTTTTGAATAAGCAGACTCTTGGGGGGCAGATTATTCAGCCGGAACCTGGGATGCCGTTGTATATGCTTGGTGCTTTCCGAGGGAGTATGGTTCATACTACTGCGGTAAATGATTACAAGCTAATATTATTGCAGATGAATTGCATCTTACGCAAGTAGCGGGCATTGCTCAAATGCGCCCTCAATTCCACCACATTGACGCACAATCGCAGATAGTCAAATCTAGACTGGCCCAACATCGAGCATCCAAAGAAGCGCCACGCACAGGAGAACCCCGTGTAGTGCAGCAAATCGTCAAAACCACGGGCGCCAACGGCGAGGAATTCCAATTCACCGCAACTTCCGAATTCATGACCAAAGCTAGTGAAGAAAAGTGGACAAAGCTACGCTATCATGATGAAGACGTAAGGACTGACCCAATTGAGTCAAGATGTGAGCGTATTGCTGACCGTGACAAGACCGATGAAGCATACCAAGTCTACCGCGAGAAGCTCTTCGTGAAAGACACAGCAGGTGCACCACATCTCTCCTCCACCATGAACAACGAACAATTCCTCGACGCCATCTCCGCGCCCAAATTCGACCCCTCCACCAGAACAAAGAGGAAGCCGCTCACGAAGAAAGACCGTGTCGAGCAAGCTAATGAAGAAGCCATTTCGGCTGCCCAAGCCGCTCCGACTGTTGCTAGAGACGATCAATCAAGGTAACCGATATCGTGCAGCTTGGATTTAGATTGCTTCTATCATTATTATCATCACTACTATTTTTCATTCACTTGTATACTAAGTATCTCTTTCTTTCTCTCATAGGGAGCTTTCGGTACGTTTGGCTTCTGAAGTACCGGACAGACATGATAGGGATCAACATATGGAGATGGATTCTGAACCAGAGCCTCAACAAGAGCAGCAGCAGCAGCAGCGTCCTCGGCGTACACGCTCGTCACATCTGTCGGTGGAAGAGCTTCGTTCTGGTATTTCTCATGGCAATAACTTTGGCTTTATTGGGCGTAGATGATTTGATGAGTGCATGCAATCTTGCAATCGTTACTCGGGACTGGGCATGGTTACGGCGTAAAATTGTATTTTAGAATGAGATACCCAGCTGGCATATTCAAGCCAAGAAAACAAGCATTCCCATGAAAATGTATTTACGCGTAGAAATTATGCCTCTCTGGAGATTATCCTAACTGTGCACATGAAATGCCTCATTGATGCCTAAGGCAGCAACTAGCTCCCGATAACCTCTAGAAAATTTCCTTCCGTCCGCAAAACTTCTTCCGTAACCGACAAATGGCAGCCAGGAGCCAAAGAGCCTTAATAGCTCTTCTGTTATGCAAGGCACTTGAGCCGCCCTAGCTAATCAACATCGGAGTGATTTCGTTTGGAATTTCCGCGTCTTCCTGCTACATGTCAACCTTGGAAGACAGTTTAACGTCGAATTTCTCCTTTTAAGTGTCGTGAGCAATATTGCCGCGTTTTCCTTTTAGCATTGTCGATCACTTCACTGTCGTTCACCATGAGGGTCACGTTTAGCTTGACGCTGTCGAAGCGGATAGCTTCAGCGAGTAAGAGGAATTTACCTGTTAGGAGATGTTTTTCAACTACACCTGTACCAAAGGCAACATGGGGATTCATCGGTCTTGGACAGATGGGTACGAGAATAATCAAAACCATCTTTCCATTCTCAGCACTAACTGCTCTCAGGATACCGCATGGCGAAGAACCTGCGTTCCAAGATCCCTGCGACGGACACGATGGTGATTCAAGACGTCAACAAGGCTGCTACTAAGCAATTTGTTGACGAATTATCTGGATTTTCTGTCTCGATTGCTGAGACTGCTAGGGAGGTTGCTGAGAAATCGGTATGTACATTTTTCTCTCTTATTCTTCACTCATTTTCTCCTTTTCACAATGATGAGTTATTTTGTCCTATCGATGACTAAGTTGGGGAGTTGCATTTTGCATCACCTTTCCATGATTCCTAAAACAATACAGCCAATCCTCTGAGTTTTTCCTCTCTAAACTTCCGTTGAATCACGTTATTATCAATGTAAGCCCTGACCCTAATAAATCTCAAGGAAACCATCATCACGTCGTTACCGGAACCACAGCACGTGAAAGCCGTGTACAAATCAATGCTGGAACCAGCATCCCTCCTAACAGAAGGATCCCAAACAGAGCGTCTCTTCATCGACACCTCCACCATCGATCCAATGACTTCCAACGAAGTCGCCGAATGGGCCCTCTCAACCGGCCAAGGCAAATTCGTGGACGCCCCCATGTCCGGCGGTGTCGTCGGCGCTGAAGCAGGTACACTAACCTTCATGATCGGAGCCCCAGCCGAACTCCTCGCCCGCTCCACAGAAATCCTCTCCATGATGGGTAGACGAGTTCTCCACATGGGCGGTCCCGGCTCCGGCCTAAAAGCAAAACTAGCAAACAACTACCTCCTCGCCCTCAACAACATCGCAACCTGCGAAGCCATGTCCATGGGCATAAAATGGGGTCTCGACCCCAAAGCCCTAGCATCCATGATCAACACCGCCACAGGTAAATGCTGGCCTAGTGAGGTGAATAATCCCGTTCCCGGTGTTATTGAGACGGCGCCTGCTAGTAGGGATTATAACGGTGGGTTTGGGGTTGCGCTTATGAATAAAGATTTGAAGCTTGCGCTTAAGGCTTGTGAGGAGTTTGGGGTGGAGATAAGGATGGGGAAGCTTGCGAGAGAAGTTTATGATGAGGTTCAGGGGGATGAGAAGCTTAGGGGGAAGGATTTCTCGGTGGTGTATCGACATATTGGTGGGAAGGAGTAAGATACTTGTATCGTAGTGTCACATATATTTCAATCTACAACATTCTGATATCAGCCTCGTCGCTACGAGCATTTGCACAAATAATCGCTTGTGAGTACTTCATCGGGGAATAGAGTTCGGCATCAAGCTTTTGTCCTTGGGTGAGCACGACGTAACACTATCTTCCCCGTTGCTATCTTTCAAATTTGGTGCCTGCAACCTCCTCGATACTGAGCACTTGACCATCGAGGAGAAGAGCACATCTAAGTCTGATTCCGGAATTCGCGCCATTGTGCACGCCCTGGCCGTCGCCATCTACACCGAACCATTTCTTCGTCAGCACAATGCAGAAAGATCGACAACCACATATGCGCTGTTCAACCTCCTACATCCACTAGTATTGACAAACTCGCCCCTCGGATCAATAACTAAGTAGCATGAGACGAACTGAGTAGTCATCTAGCCATGAGAGCCGACTCGACGAGCTTGGATTTCTGACCACTGTGAAGACTTTATGATGTGGATTTATGAGTCGTAGTAAAACACATCGGTCTGGTACTTGGGGATGCAATTGAGATCAGGATACGAGTACGTGATTGACTATTCACAAAAAGAAAATTGATTATTGGTACGAAAAATAACTATCAGTTTATAGATCCAGTCATGACGCGGCCATTGTTCAAATTATCAGTCAATGGTGCCATACTGTGCTCAACGATATTGGCAACCTTGCATGCGCGGCCATTCCGGGCTTCCATGTGATCTGCATTGATACCTGGGCTTGCCCAAAAGAGGTTTTCCTGGAGTGGGACGTATTAGCATGGACCTTGATGATGATACTGATGACGTTGAAGAGGATGAAAGATCTGGGTGAGAACTTACTGGGTCGTACTTGGTTTTGATCTGGGAGAGCTTGGGGTAGTTGGATCCCCAGAAGGTTTTCTTCCAGTCTGGGTTAAGTGGGTAAGCCTCATTGGCATACGCACCCATATCAGGAGCAAGCTTCCTCAAAGAATCGACACTAGCTAGGCCGGGAGAATTAAAACCGATCAGGTGAACATAAGTCTTACGCCATGCGGGCAGCACAGAGGTATCATCATCTGGTTTAAGGACCTTTCCGCCGCCAATGAGATGTCCTTGTATAACAGCCTGGCTGTTGTTGAGTTGCTTGCGCCATGGTGCGGCATCCCTCAGAATTCTTGCCAATTCAGGGTGAGCGAAGTGCTCTGCACCGAGTAGACGACTATCTAAGTTGGCAATAGCAGATGGTTCGGGCGATTTCATCTCCTCGCCTGGGCCGTGACGTGGATACAGCATATGAAGATCGTTGCGAAGGGATCGTCGGGGTGGCGCGTCCCATGGATTTGTACGTGGTGCCTCTTTTGCTGACCCCATCGGCTTGTCGATGGCACCAAAGCGGGCATCAAAGTAAGCCTTGAAGGTCGGGTACTCGGTGATTTCGAGAGTTGGCTTGGTCATATTGGCAAAGGAGGACATCTTCTCCAAGATCGGCTTCCAAACTGCCTCGGCGTTTGTTTTACCAGAGTGATTAGCCGTGTGAAGAATAGTAGATTGTATCCTGGTAGGATAGGCGTAGTAGTAGGCTGTCACACCCTTGTTGTCTGCGAGATCTACGAATTTGGTATGGAGGTAGGCATAAGCATCCCACAGTCCGTCTCCGTCCTTGATTGTAGTGTTCACACTCCAGTTGGCCAAGGTGATTGGGATATCAGGATGGGCCTTCATGGTAGCCTGGACGACTACTCCAAAGGTCGATCCTCCACCGCCCCGGAGAGCCCAGAAAAGATCGGAGTTGACAAGCTTATTGGCGACCTTGAGCTCTCCGTCAGCGGTAACGACCTTGAATTCCAAGAATTGATCGGATCCAAGTCCGTATAGGTTAGAGATCGGTGAATGGCCGGAAGTCTGGCCATATCCTCCTGCAGGGGCCACGGAGCCATGAGCTGCACCAACAGTCACTAGCTTGGATGGGTTCAAAGCATCGTTGATCCGCTGGGTTGTCATGCCCACACCAAATGTTACTGCAGCCTGTTTGCCTGGCACGGGAACAATGATATTTGCAGTCTTCCCAGGTCTGGGTGTACCCGTGGTTGTGGCCTCCCAGTTGTCATGGACGGTAATGCCCGCAAGCAACGATGCATCCAAGCTCAAGCCGGAAGCGGCATCATTCCTGCCGAGAAAGTCGTGTCTGTAATAAAGTCAGTACAACACGTTCAAAGATGCTTAAAGCAAGCTCACCCAGTTGTGATCAGGGTTAGTCGAATGTTGTTTTGCGCTGCGAATTTAACCGCAGTTTGAACATCTTTTACACTCTCCGCCTGTACCTTGTAGTCTGGCCTGTACACGCCTTTGGCCAGATTCTTCGCTCTAGGAGCAATCTCTGGGAGAACTTTCGTCCATTCTGCTGCCGCAGGCCAGTCGACATCGGTATCGACTTTTCGACATCCGGCAGGTGTGGTAGTTTTGCCCTGAGGTATAGACGCTAGTTTTGGTTCTGGGGATTTGGTGGCATCTTCTGCAGTCGTCTGCTGTGGTGGTGTTTTGACTACCTCAGGCTTGAGTGGCTGTTTTGCAGGTGCTTGTGGTAAGGCAGCAGTAAGCTGCGCGGCTACTAGAAACGCGAGTAGTTTCATGGTGAAAGAATGACAAAAAAGGAGAGACTTTTCCAAAGAAGTAAAATCAGGCACAGGTGGGCACTCTTTCCAGGAACTGTCAGAATATTAAATATCTTACCCCAGATATTGAGAGTGGGAATGAGGCCTTTTTGCCAGGGACTCAGATTGCGAGGTGATGTAGACATCCTAGGAGTGTCAGTCTTAAGATCACGCACAACTCATGCGATTGGCAAAATTTAATGGAGTTTTGACTCGAATACAGGCTTTGGATTGGATCGCTTTTGGCAGCACGTCCCGACAGGCGTGCCTCGTGTGGGAGATTAAGATTATTAGATTAAGGTCAGTTCTGTTGGATTCTGTGGGGTTCACTCTATTCACGAAATCAATCAATTAATATACCCGATGTGAATCTTGTAGCGGTCACTCGAGTGTGCCGGTCAACGGCATAAGTGGCATACTTATGGCCGGAAGGCAAATCATGTGCCGTAGTGTTGAATGTGAAGCGAGGGAGTTGTCCGCAAAACTAACGGAGCTGGAGGTATTGGCTGGGAATGGGCAGTTTCTGCGATAATGTATAAAATACCAAATACACAGATTTGGTCGAATCAAAGCTCGCTATCTGTAGACTAGTAAGGATTGACACGAAAGTTTACATTTCTCCAGAAAACAGACATCTCAACTACTATTTACTCCTATCATCAATAACTTTCGTTTAAGTCGCCTTTCGTCATTCCTTTCACAGCACTCCATCAATTCTCTATCCTCTGTTTGTGCGCAGATGGAACTGGTCACGCTACTACAACTTACTATATGAACTCGCCTTCTTGTATTATTTTTGTTCGGGAAGGGCAAGGACACTCGGTACCTAAAGGTCATATAGATTAGATCCCACCGGAACACTGCTTAATCGGGCCGCTTCGTCCGATCAAGTTCATGGCGAAATCACATCTGGGATATTATAGCTCTGAAAAGAGCTTACTCAAACTTCCATATTATCCACCAACCTAACGACTGAATGGATACTAGGGAAGTTATTTGCTGAGAGTTTAACATTCGACGGAGTTTCTATGGGTGCAGGTATTAGATGATGTGACGAGCTTCAGCAAGCTGAGCAGCTTACCGCACAATTGAGCACTATCTCCGCTGTTTTCATACGGTTGTAGGCACTTCAGAATCCCAGACGCTTTTCAAATTCAAAGATGAAAGGGAGTTTGGTGTGGAGTGTTACGGCCGAACTATTACAAGCTACTACTTGCCACGCTTATTTTTTGATAGGACAAGGCTCTCTCTATATAACAAGAAGGGTGTTCCATGTCTTGAGATCCATCGGCAATCTCTTTCCGTACGCTATCTTTAGATGGGTGGTTTCGAAGATTATACTTCCATTCTTGGTGCTAGCACTATATACAAGAAGTCCGCCCTGTCGACCATCTTGTCATGACAATACAGCACAGACGATGCAAGATCTCTCAACTCCTATTGCTACTGTCAAACTCTGCATCCTTCGAGCATGTGAACCTTTGTTCTCTTGGCCAAGCTACAATATATTAAGAGTGAAATAGACTTTTGGGGTTTTGTTTTATCGACTATTGTTTCTTGCTTCGAATTTTGAAAGGATATAGATCGACGACACTCTCAGAACCTTCCTCAGTAAAAGTATAGAGTGACCACAATATCGTTATTGGAATTTTCTCCCTTATTCAATTACTCGTACAAGAAACCGCATTCCTCGCTCAGGCAACCAAGCAAAAATGGTTCTTTGAATTTATGTACTAATCGGATAGTGGAGCGAGATAGACGGAGATCTCTTCTGTCTTGTTTCGGCACTTTTCTTTCTTCAAGACCTTTATTAATCCGTACGAGAATATGAACCACATTCCTAAACTCTCAGCCTGGTTAATAAGGCGCCATGGTACACCAAGGTTATATAGAGCGCAGCGTTGTCCATCCGTCTCTCAGCTTCAACTTCAGAGTGATACAATAATCTAGCATTCAGCCTTTTTGACACAGAATCTGGGGTTGTAGAGGGGCATCGGCATGGGGTTTTGTACCCCACGATCATTCGCCGACCCAAAACAAAACATTGCATAAATAGCCTCGGACTTACTCTGACCCCACCTTCAAGAACATATCCTCCAATGCGACTGTAAGAGTCCATAATCTTAGTCCTCCTTATTTCATTTATCGGAAAATAGCTGAAGAGCTCCAACAGGATAATGTCGTCAGAAATACCATCTCTTGTGATTGATCGCATTAGCGACAAGGCGAAAAAGACACTAGACATCGTAAGTATAGACTACCTTAGCTTCGCTAATATTCAAAACGTTAATTGCTTGTTAGGTTCAAAAGTTCGTTGAAGAAGAGTGCCAGCCATGTGACGCCGTAGCTCGTGCCCAAATGGAGCAAATGGGTAAAAGATGGGGTGTTTATCCACCCGTAATTGACGATCTCAAAGAAAAGGCGAAAAAGCTCGGTCTTTGGAACATCTTTCTCAGCAAAACCCACTACGACCAAGGGGCAGGGCTTTCTAACCTTGAGTATGGTCTCATTGCTATGCAATTGGGAAAGTCGGGCCTAGCTAGTGAAGCAGTGAACTGTGCTGCCCCAGGTAATCACTGTCTCCCAAATGTAAGACATTGCAGCTTCACTAACACTCTTTGGTAGATACTGGTAATATGGAGGTTTGGAATTCGTTCCTCTGTCTGTTCTGCATGTTAAATTTCTCAGGTGATTGCGAAATACGGTACAGATGAGCAAAAGAAAGAATGGTTACAGCCCCTCTTGGATGGACATATTAGATCCGCCTTCTTAATGACAGAGCGACGAGTGGCTTCTTCTGATGCGAAAAACATTTCAATGAAAATGGAAAGGCAAGGAAACGAGTATGTGTTGAACGGCTCCGTACGTGTACACTGCTGAATTTTATTCCTTTTGTCTAACAAATCTAGAAATGGTGGAGCAGTGGCGCTGGAGATCCACGCTGCAAGATCTATGTCGTTATGGCCAAGAGTAATCCAGAGGCTGCTGGTGATTATAAGAAGCATTCCGTGATTCTCGTTCCTGCAAATACACCTGGCATCAAAGTCGAGCGTATGTTGTCTGTCTACGGATACGACGACGCTCCCCATGGCCACGCTGAAATCACCTTCACCAATGTGAGGGTACCTGTCTCGGCTTTAGTGCTAGGAGAAGGACGCGGCTTTGAGATTATCCAAGGAAGACTGGGACCTGGCAGAATTCATCACGCTATGCGGGCTCTTGGCTCGGTGAGTTACTTTAGGATCCTACTGCCCAATGTTAGCTAACTCAAACTCCAAACTAGGCCGAGAGAGCGCTTGAACTCATGATCGCTCGTGTCAATGACCCAGACCGGAAGACATTTGGGAAGCAATTGAATCAGCATGGAGTGATCATGGAGTGGATTGCGCGCTCCCGAATGGAGATTGACTCATCGCGATTCGTGGTACTCAATGCTGCCATCAAAATTGATGAGACAGATGCCAAAGGTGCCCAAAGAGAGATTGCAATCGCAAAGGTCATGGTCCCACAAGTAGCCCTCGCTGTGATTGATCGAGCAGTCCAAGCTCATGGTGCAGCTGGTGTAAGTCAGGACTTTCCTCTCGCATCCATGTGGGCACATATGCGGACTCTGCGTATTGCCGATGGCCCAGATGAAGTACATTTGCAACAAATGGGGAGAAATGAAAACAAACTCAATCAACATATTGTGGCCAAGAATGAACAGCAACGCAAAAGAGCGGCTGCTAAAATGAAGGAATATGGTTTCAAAGCTAGTCTGTAGACATCTACCTTATTTTGGAACAAATAATAAAAAAGCCTTTCTAGCCCGGAATTCTCTGATACCACCATGGCAACTCAGGGCAATCGTAAGGTATGCTAGTTTCTCCGTTTCTAGGCCTGTAAGATTCGTCACTCAAACTGTCGGCTCCCCAGCTGTTGGTTGTTCCGTTCGATCCTTTCCATAGCCGTTGGCCCAGTCGTTCCATCGGAAAACACAACAAGCGAGCAGAAGCAGAAAGATTGCCAAGAAGACAGCCACAATGGCTATGACTGCGTTTCCCTTCATGTCGGGTAAGTTAACTGAGGAGAATTCCCTGGGGTCTTCGAATGAGGTAATTTCAAAGTTTGTCCAGCGGCTACTTGATGAGATGTGTGATGCTTGAGTGGATTTTCGCAAACGGAACAGAAAGTCTGAAGTTAGTGGAAAGGTAGCTGTGAGCAAGAGCGGTGACTTCGTCTTTAACGTCAGATGTGGGGGATTGTGAATATGACGGACCAAACTTGAGCGAGAGAAACATTTGTTGTTCCGATGTATTGCTGGCAAACTAAACGTAGTCGTGTCACTGCTCGAGTGGCTCACCCGAAAGCCTGCAGTGACCAGTCCGATGATTGAGTCGCTTTCCGTACATTGATATGTGCCTTTGAAGTGGCATTGTCATATACACGGTTGGCAGAAGTAGAGTCTCCGAATAGCAGCAAGTACTTCCACATACCTCGATAGAACGTGAAGGTTCATCGAGAGCATATCCCCTTTCCACGAGAAATTGAATGAAGTTAATGTGGCTACCAGTAGCAACTCATTATGCGAGTCCGATAACGGCTGCCTAAGTGGGATAGAGTAATTGGGAAAAATCTGGACCGCTTGCAAAATCCTAGTCCAGCAAGCAAGTTTAACAGAATGAGAGGACAAATGTCGAGCTGAAACTGGCCTATCTGAAAAACCATCGAGTATGGCCAGGCTTCCAAACTTTACGACAGTTCTTAAAAAAATCCACCACATGTTGGATGCACGAATTTACAAATTCGCAAAAAGGTTTCCTGACTCGGCTCGAATGCCTCCAAGAGCCGTTCGAATATTTCGCTGCCCGGATATTGAGCCTTTTTGAGTTATAGTCGAACAAAGAAAAAATTGTTTCGCGACGACTCCACCAGGAGTTGAACAGCGAACATAATTTACACGATAGGTAAAACCATAATCTCAACCGAGTTGAGAACTGGAAACCGCCTTCCCTACCCCCCTTAAATCTACATTGGAAGGTGTTCAGCGTACTGAGGCTTCGACAATGCGGAAATCTAGAGATCAGAGAAATTGGTTTTTTATACCACTGAGCCACGGGGACTCGGTTATGTTACTGCTGTGAGTGGCTCCACTATAAAGAGCAGGAAAAGGTTAGGATCGTTAGACAAAGACTTTTTGTCTTTCAGCAACATATTCAATGTCAGCGTGGCTACATGTAGTAGCTTGTCATCACTCTTGCCACGTTTCTTGACATAACCAGATATTTTTCGGCAGAGATGACGCGGTAACTCATGATCCTTTGTTGGCCCCGCTGCTGCCCTCCTCGCCCTCCGGTTTAGACTCTGGATATTATGGTTGTAACAATCAATATAGGAATTAAGAGTCCGCTTGCTCAGCAAGCCGAATATCAAGATAGACAGCAGCGAGCAAAGGCTTTTTTGCTAGTAATGACCGACCGTAACTGCGCGAGAAGTTCGATGGGGAAGGACGTCAATAGCTCGATATGTGTACGGCAGCCTTTTTGGGAAGCGATCAATCCTGCGGCTCCTGCAGGCGGCACTCTCAATACTCGACATCGCTTAGACACAAGTTTCACTGGCCTTCCAGCGCTTGCCTATGGAAGTTTGCTGGATGACAGCGAGAGTCTGATTGTAAAGAGTCGGGAAAGTGCGCAATCCCAACACACGAAATCAATTCTTTAAAACTTTGGCCGGCATGACGGTATATATACTCTTAGAGGCAAGAGTTTGCGAATCCAATGTCAGCGGATGCAGAAATGGCCAGAAATCGAGCTCCAATCCGGAGCTCAAGACATCAAGGCTAAGAAGTGAATCATATCTGCGCAAGAAATTAACATGATAGTAGCTTTCGCGAAGTGAAAGGGACTGACGATGTAATATCAACGGACAAAACGAATTGCAAGCGCTGATTCAGTGCTGCAAGATCCCGAACATAGAGGGCAGAGATTGTCTGTGGTTGTACTCTTAAAACGCCCTTAAGTCTACAGACTTCTCAACAATGTACAAGTACATTGGGTTTTGCCAGATAGGCTCAATCATGGGCTCGAGTAGCCCCATCATTAGCAGCCAATTTCTTTATCCATCTATTTGCCGGGTAAAACAAGGCCGAGAGATCAGAAGACTGAAGGGTAGAATGGAAGACGCAATACGAAGTAGAGAAATAGGAATCTGATGAATGCCAATGGCAGATGTAAAGCAAACAACCAACTACCTCAAGACACCAAGAACCAATCTTCATCACACTTTCATTGTATTTCTAGAGCGTCGCAGCGTGTGTATAGGATTGATAGCCTGTTGGGAGGCTCAAGCCGCTGATGTTGGCATCGTTACTACTGTACAAGGAGTGGTAAGGGAAAATGTCAGATATAGGGGATAAAAAAAAGAGGCTCTGGGTGGTGGTGCTCTGGACTCTTTTATTTGAGCCCACAAATTACGCTGTTAGGCTTAGTTTATCAGTTTTAACTTTGTGGCTTCGCTACACCAACTCACCACTCTGAATCTGGAACCTCATGGTTTCAGCTTCAACCAACCTTAGTGCTTACTCCTAACGCAGATCTCACCGCTAACTCAACATCCTACTGGCCACCAGACTCCGTCCTGTCGGTCTTTGGGGGCTGCATTCGATTTCCTCAAGTCTTGACGAGACGCCTTATGTTTTTACTCCCTAACTTCTTCACTTTCGATTAAGAAGGCTACCGTGCTACCGGTGATATCTGTAGTCCGTACGGGACTACTGTGTTTCGGACCTTTTCCACTTTCCGTCAGGCTATAATTATATATATGCAACCATTTTGAAATAGCCGCATGCCTCATGCACACGCGCTCATGGCTGGCCTCTTAGAGATCGCCGAGTGGAAGGCGGAGCACGGAGTAAGCAGGCATGAATACTTCCAATCGAGAGGAAGTGGTCAATGTTGTCTAGAAAAAACCCAGCTCATCTTGCAGAAGTCGACTAGAATAGCGTCGCGGTGGCTTGCAAAAAGCCCAACCCCGGTTATATGGATTTGCGGCTGAATAACGTCGTGGAGTACAACGGCAGCATGGCTTCCTCTGATGTAGTGTCCGAATACTTTGGCAGACGACAGTCTACTATCTGGAAATGGACCGTCCGTTATTGATATACTCCTGATGTGAAGTCTGTTTTTCTTTCATCCTTTTTCTTTCATCCTATCATCGAACAAATTCCTTCGAAATCAACGTCTGTATTTGTCACTTTCGCCAACACTTAGATCTACGCAGTTGCTATGCCTGAGGGATATAATCATGCGGTGGAGAAATTCAGAGTCACAGAATATCCGCAACTAAAGGGTATGTTTCAAGGATTAGGTTTGCTCTGTGCGAAGGCTTACCTTCGATAGGTGATGCTTATCTTGATCATGGCGGTACTACTGTAAGAATTGCTACCTCCGTAGCCAGGAGCTGGTATGCTTCTTAGACATGACTAACCTGTCATCATCAGATCCCATCAAAATCAATGATTGATGCATTCGCTGCTGATCTTACGTCCAACCTCTATGGAAATCCACATTCTGCTTCAACGCCGTCCCACTATGCTGGCTATCGTATAGACGAGATCCGCGAACGAACACTAAGATTTTTCAATGCCGATCCGAAGGATTTCGATCTTGTTTTCGTAGCGAATGCAACAGCAGCGATCAAGCTGGTCATGGAGTGTTTTCGAGATCGCGCATCCGACAATGCTGCCCGGTGTGGCCAAGGTTCGGACACGGAGAGTGTAGAGTTTTGGTATGGTTACCATAGGGATGCCCACAACAGTTTGGTTGGCGTCCGAGAGCAGGCCTCTTCTCATAGATGTTTTGGAGATGATGCTCAGGTCGATGAGTGGATCACGAAAACCGACAGTGCGCCGTTCGAGAACCAGCTAGGTCTTTTTGCGTATCCAGGTCAGTCGAATATGACAGGTCGACGACTTCCACTTTCATTATCAAAAAGGATTCGAAATTCTCCCAGGGGGAAGAACACATATACTCTGCTCGATGCTGCAGCTCTTGCCACCACCAGTCAACTGGATCTTGACACGGTTCAGCCTGACTTTACGGCGGTATCATTCTATAAGATATTTGGATTCCCAAACCTTGGAGGACTGATTGTTCGAAAGGCTGCAAGTCATGTCCTACGCCAACGGAGTTACTTCGGTGGTGGTACGGTTGACATGGTCATTGCCATAAATGATAGCTTTCACGCCCTTGAGAGACTTCTATTCACGAGCGACTCGAAGACGGAACCCTACCTTTCCACTCCATTTTCGCTTTGGATGCAGCCTTCACCACTCATAAGAGGCTGTTTCAATCTATGAGCCGCATTTCCGCTCACACCGGGTACCTCACGAAATACTTACATGATGGCATGACTGCTCTCAGACACCCCAACTACCAACCACTTTTCAGAATTTACAACAATGATAGTGCAATATATGGCGACACAAAGACTCAAGGTGCAACTATATCGTGCAGCCTTCTGGAATCAGATGGTACTCCCATCACTCCTGGTGACGTTGAACGCACCGCGAATGACCAAGGAATTTTCATTCGCAGTGGAACTCTCTGCAATCCAGGAGGTGTGGCCACGTTTTTGCACTGGGACGCCCGTGAGCTTCGCAGTATGCATGCAAATGGACGTGGTTATTGCTCGTACCCTTATGAGAATTATAATGGAAAAGCAACGGGTGTTGTTCGCATATCTTTAGGCGCAATGAGCACAAAAGATGATGTCGATCGGTTTTTGAGTTATGCAAAAGAGACATATATTGAAAAGGAAGCACCGGAAGTTTCCGCTAAGAAAATAAGGACAATCACCCTTCATTTTATGGAAAAGAAGCCAGCTCCACAGAACCCAAGACGTACAAAGGGTGTATCTTGGTCTCGGATCAAGGCCAGCTTAAGTAGAACGTCCAAAGGCCAAAGCGAAGTTGTCTTAAGTGTGTAGAGTCTGCTGCGACGCGATCCATTATATCATGAGGTAATTTGGAGTCTCGTACCCAAGATTGGTTCAATTCATGGTCGCACCTTCCTGCCGTTCGGACCATAACGCAATGCGAAGCGCCCACTTAAGCTTTTCGCGAGATGGATTTTTCAATTGCTTTTCAACTCAATCCCTTTCTCAAGGAACTTCAGACGGATTACTTTTACCGGTATTATCGGTCGCGATTATCATGAACAATAACATTGAGCGTCCAGACATTTCCAGGGCACGCTTCCGAACCCTACCCATACCTCGTCAATCGGTATTTGGTTCGCTCATCGATTCAAGCGACCAAGGAACATTCTCAGACCACGGAGGCACCATGGCCCAGCCACTGGTGATCTCGAGTGATCCTTTAGAGCCGAGTCAAAATGATGAAGTCCATGCTGGCTCGCCAATGCCAAAGCCTGCAATTTCTGACCAGCTGATTGACACTCAGAGCCAATTGAGCGAAAATTCCGATCAAGATGACCACCAAAGCAGCATCACTTCCAGCTCAGCTTCCTTGAGCCATGAACTTGAAGAACTCACCAAAGAGCCGCAAAGTGGTGCGGATGAACTCATCTCAGATGTTGAGTCACTAACCACTGATTGGAACGGTAATATTAAAGGATGGGCCCGAGTTGGCCCCGCATCTGCAGCAACCACAGACTCCTACCTGGAAGACAGCTATGGATTCGAAACTAAGTCCCTGCCCCCTCTTGATGGAGATGAGGATGAGCTAGAAGGCGAATTCCTCTGACTCAGAGGCTTAATCCCCTGCCGCGATGAGCGGGAAGGGATCTATCGCTGTCCTCGATGCTTCTGGGAGGTATTAGATGCTTGGTGCGGGCAATGCGACATCCACTTCGCAGGTATCGATACGATGTCTTCGGCGGAGACCCATGCATTGTGGCTAAATCACCTTGAGCATCAGGCGAGTGCGTCGACCACTAAGAAAAATAGCAAAAAAGCCAATAGCCAGCTTGCCGTCGGGCCTCATAACGTGGACACATCTGCAGACTTTGTGAAAGATTGGTTGAGATCTCTAGAACCACGCTTGATCGCTCTCAAGGATTCAGCCGCTCAGCAACTATCAGCATTGACTCCTCAAAGCAGGCACGATGAATCTGCGCCTAAATTGCCACAGGAAGCCATTGGACAGTTGCAGAAAAACCTTGAAATCGACAGTCGTGCCATTGCTCAGCTTCGTCTTGAGCGCCGAGAGCACAAACTCTTCGTGAAGCAGGTGGAAAAAGATAGAGAGCGTGATGGAAAAGAGTGGGAGAGAACGCAAGAGCAGCTCGATGAAGCGCAAGGCCACGTGGAAGATCTAGAACACAATAGGGACTGTTGGTGCCACCATGACAAAGAAGGCCAGCGGCGTGAAGAATTCTATCTTGAGAATCTTGAGATCGAGAAGGGAACATTATTCAGAGAGAATGGGGAGCTTAAGAAGGAGGTCCGAGGACTGAAAGAAGAGGTTGAGAGACTGAAGATAGAGAACCAAGCCCATGAGGAGCAAAGGGCAAGCACGATCCAGGAATTGCAGCAAATGGTCGAAAAACGGAGAAAACAGTTGCGACACGTGAGAGTGGAGTCTTCCAAGGATGATAATCTAGCACACAAAGCAGCCTAAATGTTTGAACGATGTTGCTAGAATTCTAATCTGATGGGCTTACTTGTTCGACATCTTCTCGAGATTTTACAGTGGTTGTGATTGTATGGTGCGAAAATTGTTAGCGAAAAGTTGAAATCGTGAGAAGTGCGAAAAGCAGGCATAATTTATCAATTCATTGAAATCTCACCGAGTTTCCATTACAAAAAGAGAATTGTCCTCGCGACCAAGTGCTCGAGACTCGGAGTTGTGGTTCTGTACTCCTCTAAGTTTTTTGAAAGCTGGACAAGATCTAGGATCTTAGAGAGGTTAGAACCATTCTAGTACGCCGAATCTAGTTAACTATAAAGAAACACCCTAATATTAAAATGTTTAATAGTGCTAGGAGTTGTGAATATACTGAAATAGTTTTATTATAGCTATCTTAAAGGCTATCCGGCTTTCAAAAAACCTGAGAAGTACTTTGAGCTTGTGTCAAGTAAATAACACTCAACGCTAACCTCCGCATTTCAAAGATCAACTTTCAAAATCAACCCACGGTCTCATATTCTCAATTCCCTTTCACTGCTTGAGCGTGTCACTTGTGTTCTGTGTCTTGGAGCTTTGAGAATGCGCGACCTAAGGGTATGAGCACTGAGTTGAATTGCCGCAATGGCAGCTCGTGCCCCCTACACTCGTTACTTTGATTTCCGGACCACTCCTTCCCAAACCTTCATTGCCTTTTTCTTCTTCTTCTTCTTGATCCCGGTTCAAGGACAAATCCCCACCATCTTACTAGATTCGGGAACCTTCGAAGGTTTCGCATCCCGCCTCCCCAACTCCACCATATTTGTGAACCAATACCTAGGCATCCCTTTCGCAGCCCCCCCTCTAGGTCCCCTCCGTTTCAAACCGCCCGTCGAACCGGCACCGTCTGATGAAGTATACAGAGTAGACAACGATCCGGCTGCTTGCATTCAGAATGGTGGATCTAGCAAGGCATTCGAAAGTGAGGATTGTCTAAAGTTGAACGTTTATGTACCGACTAGTAGTAAATCCATCGATGCGAACGGCGGGGGTTTGAATGTTATGGTTTGGTTGTATGGTGGTGGGTTACAGTATGGCTGGGTTGGGAATGAGTTGTACGATGGTGCTTCTTTGGCAGGGAACCAGGATTTGATTGTTGTGGCACCGAATTATAGGACGAATGTACGTAATCTCCCCTCCACCTGTTATGGTAGGATCAGGCTGACGATTTAAAGGTTTTCGGCTTCCCAGGAGAAACCCCCTTCATTCCTATCAAAGAGCGCAATCTAGGACTTCTAGATCAACGAATGGCATTATCCTGGGTTCAAAAGAACATAGTCAACTTTGGCGGAGATCCTAAGAGAGTGACTTTATTCGGTCAAAGCGCAGGCGCGAGGAGTGCCGATTTTCATCTTCTTACAATGGCGCAAGATCCGCCGTTTCGTGCTGTTATTATGCAAAGTGGGAGTGCCGAGCTGACGCCACTTGCCGATGCGAAGAAAGCGAGAATAAGTGCTTCGAAGGGAGCTGCGTTTGAGCAACTCGCGAATGCTCTAGGTTGTAAGAACGATACTGCTACTATGGAATGTATGCGCGCAGCTCCTGCAGCTCAAATCAAGAAGATCGTCAAAGACCTGAATCTTTACTTTGGCTCCGTAGATGATGAAGGATTGACTACAGTGAAAGACCCGGCTAGTGTTCGCAGAGCACATCGGGCAGCGAAAGTACCATTGCTGATTGGTACGAACGCGCATGAAGAAAGAGGCAGTATGGGCTCGTGGAGAAACCGAACTCTACAGGTGTATCTTGATTCCTCTTTTCAAAACCATCCAGATTTGAAAGACAAGCTCAAGTCAGCCTATAGACCTCTGCACACTACAGACTTGGACGTCATGGCAGCGATAGCAACAGATATGTCTTTCACATGTATCACGTCGCATGAGGCCAGAATTAGTACAGAGTCTGGATATCGTGAGTATTCAGCCCCACAACGTCTAAAGAGGTACTAATTCGCCGTCATCAGCAACATGGCGATACCTATTCAACGCCTCCTTCCCCAACATTGAGAACTCTACAAGAGCCGGAGCTTACCATGGCTCAGAGATCCAATACGTGTTTGGTAATTTACCAGCGAATGCAACATCGGACGAGATAAGCCTGAGTAATAATATGCAAGAGGTCTGGGCAAGGTTTGCAAAGAATCCGACTGAGGGCCTAGGTTGGACTAAGGATATCGGTGTCTTCAAGGAAGATGGAAAGCTTCATGTCGAATCTCCAGCGGTATTGGATCGTAATTGCGCTCTTTTTGAGGAATTGTATATAGGACGAGCGTGAAAATATATGAATTACCGCAAAGTGAATGAGAATTTGATTGTGTGCAGACAAGCTTAAAAATCGCGATAATTTCAGTTCGTAATACTTTAGCGGGCGGTGCGCCGGGAGTACACAAAGGATAAGGTAGAAAGTAATGAGAGCAAGAGAACCCAGGATTCCATCGTTACTGAGATGAAATTATGAGGTGATGGAATGGTCAAGTTGGGAGTGAGTGGCTGGAGTGGAGGACGTGGAAAGCAAGAAGTCAGGCAGTACGTGAGGTACGCTGGCCGTGCCAGAAGTTTTAGCCGCAAGGGTATCCATGCTTTTGAGCCGCCTTCGTCATCATCGACGTTGCGAAATGTAGGCAAAAGCGATGTCAACAGCTCACCGGCGATAAACCAAAGAATAGCCAGAATACACAGGGAAACTTCAGCTTGACGCAACTGAAGCAAGAGCAAAAATGGCTTCATCCTCAACAGCAACACCACTCCTCTAGTACGCCCTCCTTCAGCATTAGATTTCTCAAATACTAATACTAGGCAGCGCTTGCATAGCATACAACACCACCATATTAACCGAACATACAACATCCGCTTCTTCACAAACATCTTCTCTGGCTTCCGTCATCTTACCCAAGATCAGTCACGATTCCCCGCAAAAGCTCACGTACACACATGGCTCAAACTTTGTCCACTACATCGCCTCAGCACCATCGGAGTATCCAAACGCACCCTCAGCAGGCGGTCTCACATTCTTTGTCGTAGCAAAGGAGTCACTAGGCCGACGCATACCATTTGGCTTTCTGGTAGAAATCAAAAAGCAGTTCTTCTCGCAGTATCCTGCCGATTCTACGGATTTTGGTTCACAACCAGCGTATGGATGCGCTGCGTTTAATTCAACGCTTAAGCAATTGATGATTAGTCACGGAACTACGGAAGCAGGTCAAAATGATGCTATTAAGAATGTGCAACGAGAAATGGACGGTGTGCGGGAAATTATGACGGAGAATATTGAGAGGGTGCTTGATAGGGGTGAGAGGATTGATCTGTTAGTGGACAAAACGGACAGGCTTGGGGGTTCTGCTAGGGATTTCAGAGTGAGGAGTCGAGGACTACGAAGGAGGATGTGGTGGAAGAATGTGAAGCTTATGGCAATGTTGTGTGTTGTCGTCATATTCTTGGTGTATTTGATGGTTGGGATGGGCTGTGGACTTCCAGGTAAGTGTTTCTCTAATCTTGTCTTGCTACATTACTAAACTACGAATAGGTTGGGGACGATGCCTCCATTAACACGCACTCGACGGTATCGATCTGTTTGTATATTATAGCACACCTCCATAGCACAACGGCGTTGAAAGATCGGAACGAACAGTTGGGTGACTTATTCTTTCCTTGGTACCATCTGTATAAATTGTACAGTTCGAAAAACATATGCACTTGCGTTGCCTCTCACATATCTATTTTTGCATTTGAACGTCTGTCTGTACCAGATCACACTCATCCTCCCCTGCCGGGCTGACCGCACACCTTCTCGGGATACACCACATAAGCGAGAGACACGACCACATCCGAATTTCCACCCACCACAATGGTAATTCACATTTCATGTACGCCAATATCCTTGGTCTACACGCACATGAATATCTTGGTCATCGGAGTCGCCGAAACGTTTATGGCTTCTCACTGCTTTGACAATTATTAATACTCTCTCATATGTTCTAGAAGTTGGATGCAGTCCGAAATGTAATTTCGGGACCCTGTGAGTATACTCCTCATGTTTTTTGAAATTGGGATACGCTAGTGATTTTAGTGTGCCTTGGCGGAACATCAAAAGTCACACATATTACTATATTAGGCAATAATACATTTTTGAGTATTGGATTCCGGCTAAATTAAACTCTTAGGCGTAGAATTTATTATTACTATTTTAGGAAAGATATTCTCTAGTAATTTCCTACTAAGTCCTACCTCTAGCTACTATCTAAGCCTAGTTATTAAGGTCCTCCTTCTAAATCTAGGTAATTAGGTCTATATACTCCTTCTTTTTAGCCTTAGTTATATAGTTAACTTCTAAAGTAGGAACCTTCTCTTTTAGGAAGTTAATACAATATTGTAACAACTAGAAAAATAGCGAGAAAGAAATAATAGAATAGAATAATATAGTAGAGAAAGATATAGTAATAGAGGAATTAGAATAGTAGCTTAACTATATAGAAGTATTAGATTCTAGAAAGAAGCTAGGGTACTAGATTATATAACTAGCTAAGATATAAAGCGTAAGACTAAGAGGTAAAATATATAAGCTATACTACTAGATAGTATACTTTAAGGAATAAAGCTATAGAAGGAGTACTTTAAGAAGATATTAGGTAGGATATAAGAAGAAGTAAGTAAATAGGTTTCTAGAGCTCTTTATAGTTATAAACTTTATAAGATTACTACCTTATAGTCTTATAAAGTCTTTAAAGTTATTCTAATAGCTTCTTTATTAATATTCCTCTTATATCTAACTACTACCCTAAATCTATAGTAAGAACTTAAACTAACTTACTTAACTAAGTAACTCTAACTATTAGGTAAGTAACCTAGTAGAAGATACTTATAAAAGAAACTATAATACTATAACTACTCTATCTTTAGAAGGTAGTTACCTATAAAAGAATATTATCCTCTATAGAGTGTTGACCCCACCTATGACACAACCCCACCTAT